>CAUYQV010134373.1:0-12773 GCA_963574575.1 Galagoides demidoff | reverse complement strand
CAAGAACCAAAAAGACACAAGCACTGGCCAGGAAGTCACCCAATCCAGGCTCCATCCCGCCTGTGACATTTACCACAAACCTCTATGACCTGAAGGAATCATTTGTCCCCTCTGGCTCTCAGTTGCCCCAAAGCAGCATAATGTCCCTCCTTCTCACTGCCTTTGATGAAGAAAGTTTTCTGAAAACTCTGAAGTTATATAGAGATGGTAAGATTATTACCAAGTTATAGGATCAAGATCTAATTTCTTTTTTTTTTTTTTTGAGACAGGGTATCACTTTGTAACCCTCCGTGGAGTGCCTCCTCATAGCTTACAGCAATCTCAAACTCCTGAGCTCAAGTGGTCCTCCTGCCTCAGCCTCCCAGGTAGCTGGGACTACAGATATGCCCCACCATGCCCTAGGATCACTAGTTTTTTTTTCTATTTTTAGCAGAGATGGAGATCTCACTTTTGCTCAGGCTGGTCTCAAACTCCTGAGCTCAAGCAATCCAACTGCCTTGGCCTCCCAGAGCTAGGATTACAAGCATGAGCCACTGTGCCTGGCTTAAGATCTAATTTCTAATTAAAAATTTTGTTTTTTATTTCAATGTTTTCTTTTTTTTAGTAAAAATGTTTAGAAGTTAACGTTGTTTTCAATTCTTAGGTGAAGTTCAAGTTGTAGTTGAGCCCTTCACCCAGGGGGTGTGCTGAATACCCTCACATTGTGCACATTAGGTGAGGTCCCACCAGTTGCCCTCCCTCCTCCCACCAATCCTCTCTCCTTTTATACCCTGCTAAATTAAGAAATTTCTAACAGGTAAAGGAATAATCTAGTAGTATATAAGTTCTTTGGAGCTGGGAAAGTTCAAATTGGGGATGAAAGGCATAAATTTACCAATTTTACTGTCATTTCTTCTGGAGAAGGAGAGAGAATGGGTAACTAATGGTTCCCTAAGTCCGTGCCAGTGGGTGTTTTGTTTTGCGTTTTGTTAATAACAAATTTCACTGACCACACTGCTCACATAGACATATGAGATGGAGGCGGGAGAGACACTTTTGGCAGCACCTGTTTCAGAAAATTCAAAATAACTGATGTACATAGAACTATGTACTATGAATCCTAATGCATTCCAATAATGCATATTTTCAAGCATTATAAGATCCATATCCATGGGAGGAAGAGTGGTGTGATGACATTAAGAAATCAGTCAGATTTCAGGAAAGAACAATACTAAAAAATATACCTTTGAGACGAGTATGCATTTTACAATAATTTGTTTTCTTGGATTATAAAGCCCACCTACATAGAATCCTTAGTTTTTTTGCCACATTAAAATGACCCATGAGAAACATCTAAGTTCATTCAGCCTACATACATGAAACAAAGTTCTGCCAAAAATAAAATCTTCAGAATGTCCATTTTTTCCTTAACTCCAGCAAGCAAACTGCAAACAAGCAATAGGTCCTAGATATTTTACCTAATAAGGATGCCATTTACTGTAAAAAGTCCCATTACTGTATGTACGTACTGAGAGTGAAAGAAAATACAGCCAATTTAAGTATGAAAGAATGCTTTCTTATCACTTAAAATTTTTATTTTGTTTTTATTAAAAAGCACTGTGCAATTTCCTTAGATTTTTTAAATATATATTATTATGCATATATTAAAAAAAATAAATTGGTTAGAATATCCCTAAGCTTTCCTCATTTGAACACTTTGAATCTCCCAAATCAATTCTGACCAGATATTTTCAATCTTTGTGCTTTTCCATGAAAAATCATTCTCTGTGCCACCAAGAAGGTGGTGTGGGTACAGCAACTCTTGCAGGGGTCCTCAAATTTTTTCAACAAGGGGCCAGTTCACTATCCCTTAGACCGTTGGAGGGCTGGACTACAGGCCCCAGGATGAACAGGCTGCGAAGCAGGACAGGCAGTGGTGGCAAAAACACCCCGCGGGCCACATGTGGCCTGCGGGTCGTAGCTTGAGAACACCTGCTTCAAAGAGTGATCCCATATCGTCTCCCATGTTTCCCTCTGAGCCCTTGACACCCATTCTGTAAGTCCTCGTCCCTTGACACTCATTCTGTAAGTCCTTGTACAAACCCAGTGAAAAGCAATGACCTCACAAGTATGGTCTGGCTAATAGCAAGTGTAAGGAGCAGCCCAATCTCAAGGACATAAATATCTACATCTTGGGGACAACAAAATATGGTATATAATTCTTAAGAGAATCAATTCTGAAATTTTCTAATGAATGATGATCAGCTTATCTTCCCAAGTACCTCATTGGTGGTGTTCTCAATCTTTTCATACTCAAGGCTGGATGTAGAGCCTGCTTCTCATCTCCCTTCTCTGTCATCTAACTACATCCTCACCAATCCTTACTCTGAACTGCACATTGGACTCGGTTTTCACTGTTCAGTCCCATGTCCCCCTCCAGGCTTTAACCCACTGCAAATGCTTGATACCTGCAGCTCCCTAACTGCCCTTCCTACCTGCAGACTCCCTGCCACCCAACACATTAGGATTAATGATTTCCAAACACTCCTTTCATCATTAATTTCTAATTCCAACATCCTCACTGGCTCCATTTTTCTCATGGTTCAAACCCCAGCTTCTACAAGGACAATCTTTACCATCTTTATGGACCTCTTCACACATCTGACCTGATGCTTAGGCTGGTCTCCTCCCCATCTTTTATATCCACCATAGCTTGACCAACCTATCTCCCCCTCCACCAATCCAGTCCTAATCTTTTTCCCTTGACAAATCTTTTTCTGATCAGGTCCCGTGGACTTCCTCCCCTTCCATACTCCTGTTAGCTGATGGTGAGGGCATCATAGATTTGGACGGAATATGCATTTTTCCCTGTGAGTTGATCAGCTGAGAGTCATCAAACACAGAACACATGTTGCGGTTCAGTCCTTTCCTACTGAGTTAAAGCCCCATTTGTGTTTGAGTCCATGCTCCTCAATTATCCCTACCACATCTCCCCACCCCTTCACCATCATTGGTCTCAGCCGACTGGTATCTTAAATCCATGCTCAATAATCACAAGGGTCAGCAAATCCACCATCCTGCTTCCACAGTCACCAACAGGTTCAGTACACTCTGGTAGAATATTGAATGCCCAAGGCACACACTTGGGTTGAACAGACTAAGCTGGTCTGTTAGCCTAAGGAAGTGGCAGCTATAAGCATCAGTGAAGCTTTCTGAGAAATGGAACCACATACTTATAGCACCTGTGATGCTTGTGTAAGACTATGTCACACCAACTTGGAAATTTAAAAAAATCCATTAAAACTGCACTTGGATGTGACTTGACTGCTCAAACAATGTGTTCGTCTTGAACTTTGGGTATGAGAGAGTAATTTTTATAAGTCATCCCCAGGACAATAGTTAGACTCTCCAAAGATAAAATATGGTAGGGAGTTGACAGTATAAACCCTGGAGCCAGACTGCCTCTGTTGGAGTCCTAAACCTATTACTTATCAGTAGTGAGACCTTGGGCAAGGGACTTTAAAGTCTCAGTTTCCTCTTATTTTATAGGGTGGTTGTAGGATTAAATGAAATTATAGGTAGGACTGAATGAAAATTTGCTAGTGCAGTGCCTGGTACAAAGTAAGTGCTCAAATGGCACTATCATTGTTAATACCACCATCATTTTTAGTATTTTTAATTAAAAATAAATATTTTATGTATTGTTATTATCTTTTACTGCTAACGACATCGGCTGGCAGGCCTGTTTCCAACACAGGGCAAAGCCTGGCTTCTCTGACACCCTTTCTTCCTCATTAAGTATTACTTTTCTCTGAAGTCCTGTCCCTAGCCTCCCTCTTTTCTAATGTAAATTCTCTGCTTTGGGGATGGTACTGAACCAGCTTCCCTTGTGAGTTCCAGCCTTATGGTACAGGCTGAGACCATCTTCTGATGTTGTCACCTGAATGATCCACCCACTGGAATCTGGAATATCAGGAATCTCTCCCGGTTCCCTATTACCTATGGGATAAATCCAAACCCATCTCCCAGCACACTTCTGTATGTCTCGCCCCCCAAATGGCAACCTTTTTTCAATTTCCTGGGCCTGGGTTCATGCTGTTTTCTTCTCCACCCACCTCGCACAAGCCTCATCACTAATTAAAAAGCCCTGTGGCTTTGGGACTAAGCAGGTGGGTGGTTTAACTGTCAGGTCCGCCAGGACAAGAAGTCTAGAACATTCATTCTTCTCCAAAAAAGGGTGCAAATCAACTGAAGTGCCTGGGTGGGGTGATATTCATCTCTCTCTTTCCTTTTCCTCCTGGGGCAGGCGGGTCCTTTGCCTTTCCTGTTCCCTCCTTGTGAAAATAAACTCCCTTAGAAGCAGTGTCTCTGACCTTGTTAGAATACTCTCTCTACTGCAAGCTCTCAGAGTTCTCTAAAATATTCTATCGCACAGCCCTCACCACACTGCATCCGAGTGGCTTCTCTCTTTCTTGTTAAGAGCGAGCATAAGTGATGATGCCCCATTGTTTTTACTTTTGCACCCTGAGTGCCTACGACAAGGCCAGACACAAAATATTTTTCAAATTGAGTAACAGGCTTCTGAGCCTTTACTCGGTCTTCTAAATACTTAACAAATTAACATTCTCATCTCTCCAATGCCAAAACTGTCTTGATCAATGCAATAGAAAAGAAAGTAAGCAAAAATACATACACGAAGATGACTGACTTCGATAGGTATTAGTTTAGCACGCAGGATATTACGAGAAGCAAATTCGCATCTTTTTTTCCCTGGCATTGTCATATTTTCTACCTGATGAATGGAGCCCTCAGGCACTTGTCCTGCTGTCACTAATTGAAACATGTTTCTTGATATTCAGCTTGGGTTGTTTTGTTGATTCATGTAGCACCGTGCTTAATTAAATAATACAAGCGCTCAGTTATATTAGGGGATCAAATTTCCACTTCGCAATTCAAGAGGCCACCATGGAAGGAGCCACTCAGTATTAGATAATATTAAGGGGGCTGCATGTACTGGCAGCACCGGTTGTAATAGAAAAATTCAAATTATCAGCCTCTTGGACAGCTGCCTATAGCCATACAATAGTGTGGTTCCAATCAGCGTTTAGGTGTTCTCTGGGTACACTGCAGAGTAACAGTAAATAACAAGCAGAAAAACTCCCACATGGGGAGCTGGGCATGGTGGCTCCTACCTGTAATCCCAGCGCTTTGGGAGGCCAAGATAGGTGGATCCTTTAGGGCCAGGAGTTCAAGACCTGCCTAGGCAAAATTGCCTTGTCTCTATAAAAAGTTAAAAAATTAGCCAAGGCGTGGTGGTGCCCATCTGTAGTGCCAGTTACTCAGTAAGCTGAGGCAGGAGGATTACATGAGCCCAGGAATTCAAGGCCATAATCAAAACCCTGCGTGGAAGTAGATGATCAACTACTTCATCATTATAAAACATGCAACAAACACAGACACTATGTTTACCTCTCCAAAATCTTTACAATAGTTTCTGCTTTCAACGCTTCACAACAATGAAGCAATGATTCCAGAAAAAGTACTGAGTGGAGAACAGGCCGCGGAATCAACTCTCAGCAATTCCGTCCTCTGTGGCTTTCCTATTCGTCTTAATCTCTCTAAGCCTCTGTTATGTGTGATTAAGGAAAATCCCACTCCTCCATACACACTGTACCCATCACAGCTACTGTTCAGTCACTCAAAGTGAATTCAAAAAGCATCTGTGAAAGGAATATGCCGGCAACTCTACAAGCTACGCAGGGTATAAAATGAACAAGATGCATCTTTACTGTAAAGAGCTCACAGGCAAGGAGAGATCTAGCCAAGCCGGTCCTCCCGCCTGGATGCAATTTGCCCCTGCCCCATGCTTAATCTTGGTACTTGCTATAATGTAGTGAAGTATGTATCTCCTCACCCGTCTGTGTCTCCCACTGGACCCTAAGGCCCTTGGAAGCAGAAGCCACATCTTCGTGGGTTGCAGCCATGGTGTTTGGGTCCATCCCATAGCCACACTGGCCTCAATGCTGGTAGTCAACTTGTCAAGGAAGCACGTGCCTCAGGGCCTTCACACCTGCTGTTCTTTTTGCCTTGATCCCCTTCCCCACATGTCTAGCTGCATTGCTAGCTTCCTTACATCTGTCAGTTTTTGTTCAAATGCCCCCTCCTTAGTGAGACCGTCTCTGACCACTTTTTAAAACTTCAAGTCCTCTGCCACAGAATTTTCTATGGCCCTGCCATGTGATCTTTTTCTCCATAACCTGGCCTGAATTCCCATGTTGCTTATAGTCTGTCTTACCCTGGCACCAAAACTCAAGCTCCTAGAAGACAGGAATATTTGGGTATACTCTGCTGTATACACAGCACCTAAGATAGATGCTGGCCTGTACATACCAAGGGACTAATAAATGTGGGAGGAATAAACAATCATAAAATAAAGCTCCAAAAACTAGCATAATACAGTCTGTGCTCTCAAGGAGAAGAAAACTTTTGAAGTTTGAAGGACACAACTGGTAGAGAACATTTGGTTGGTTTGGCCATTATACATCTGTTTCTCCATCTTAACAGCGTCCAGATTTCCTTACAGGGGTGTCTGTCCCTTTCTGAATGAAGTCTTTGGGGATAGTAAATTCAGGTGCCTGGCCTCCACCTTCCA
The DNA here is from genome assembly GCA_963574575.1 of Galagoides demidoff. Taxonomy (NCBI): domain Eukaryota; kingdom Metazoa; phylum Chordata; class Mammalia; order Primates; family Galagidae; genus Galagoides; species Galagoides demidoff. Next base: position 6,142 of record CAUYQV010134373.1, on the reverse strand, counting down.
CTAACTTCCCTGGAATAGGTGGGCTGAGGCTGTTATGCAGTCTCTTCCTATTTGTACCCTGAAAACTCACCACAACAGTGAAAGAACCACTTGAAATTCATTCATCTGGCCAGTGGCTTACTCACCAGGCTGCTCTTGCTATGAGACCATTCCCCAGATGCCTCTTTTCTTACCCACGTGGTGCCTCTTTGGTTCCTACCCATTTGCAGGCCTGGTTTTCCAGGCTCTGGTCCGATGAGTTACCATCGTCTTCCCCAAATTCTCTCTCTTCATATAAGTCAGCCAAATCCATTTCTATTGCTTGCACCCAAGGAATTCCAGTGATACAACATGAAAAAGAAAAGAATAATTCAGAGGAATATCTGTTAAGTGATAAGTAAGTTTTCTTATGTGTCTCAAAGGTGAATGTAAGTCCATGGGCTCCATGAAACAGACGTGATCAGATCTACTCTTTGATCAGCAGAGGCATCTGGACCTTGGAGAAGGGTAAGGTTCTGAGGCCAAGGAAACAAAACCAGCATTTTAAAACCTCCTACAAACAGGCATGCTCTCTTCTAGACACATTCCTTACGAATCAGCAACTAATAAGACAAAGGTGGAGCTTAGCCTTGAGACAACATCAAAGCGTGGCTTCAAGAGGGTTTAAGCCAGACCATGACAGAAGATCGAGTGACTAACAGATGAACTGCTTAATTGGATGGGTGCTAAATAAAGTTTGAGATTAAGTATGAGGTAGTCAGTGGTAGAACATCTAAATTTAAACCTTCAGGCTATGCCTATTCATCTAGGACCATGACTCAGGAAGGAAAGGAAGGCTAGAAACACATTTGGTAAGAAACATAAATTTGAATAGAAAATTTCAAGTTTTCAGCAGCTTTCACGCTGGAGGCTGTGCAGCAGAGCAGGGAAACACATCCGTATCTGAGACTGATGGATTCCAGGTCAAACCCCGGCTTTGACACCAGAACAGATTAGGGGATGGTTAATTTGCAAATTGTAGTATAGGAATAAAGATGGTACCAGCCCACTACATTCAAACTTTAAGACTTTTCATTGAAATTCAAGTGACATGCTTCAGAAAAAAAACTGAATTTAAGAAATCATTTAGTCCCACCCTCTCACTCTGTAAGGAAGTTGCAGCCCAGAGACATGAAATGCCTTGCTCAAATGGTCGAGCTAAGTGGCTGAATGGCAGGGCCAGCCTTGCAAGACTCATGTTTTTAGACACCTGGGAAATAGGCTTTCTGCCGTTTCACAGCCTAATGGAGCTAGGACCAAAGTTGCTTGAACTAAATACATCTTATTCAATAAGTAAGTATTAAACATCTATGTTCAAAGTCTCACACTCAGGAGCACAGTGCCCTCAAATGGTTTTCTTTCTCTCTATCCCCATCAAAACCAGCTAATCATTTTTCCACAAGTAGAAATGACTGACAGACAGCACCTCTATGGAATTTGTTATAGATAAGAGGCACACAGGAAATAATCATTGAATGACTTCACTCGTGAAACAACCTGTTTGAAAACAAAAACTCAAAAAGAATCCAACTTGGAGTTGTAGTAAATTTATATCAGGAAAGTGATAGAAGAACTTTTGGGGGAGGGAAGGCTTCCTCCCTAGGTCCCTCTTATATTACAACACACAGGAATCGACATACCCAGAATGCCTTGTGCAAGGCAGCCGGCATCAGGAAAAAGGCTAAATGTTGACTGCAGGGGTGTTTGCTACAATCTCAAGGACAAGTCATCCAATATAACCAAACAGTTTTTAAAATGTCACGGTGTTTTCTCTTAAGTATTTTTATCAATAACCGTAAGATCTAAATACCAGTTCAAAATGGCATATTTAGCAAAGTCACAATACGTTATAAAAGGCATTGTTAAAAAAAAATGCACATTAAAATTTAAAATGTACTATACACATACATTAAACCCTCAGTGAGGCAGAAATAGATGTTTATGCTAGACGCTGAGGAATGGGTCTAGCCTACTTTCCACAAGGAACAGATTTCTGTATAATATTTATAAAAGCTTATGATATACTCATTGAAAGAGGGAAAAGTTCAAATTTGTTCTTATTTTTCAATCCAGGCTCTGTTCAAAATGGATACTTAAGCTAACAGTGAATTCACAGTACAGCCACTGAGGAATATAAATCAAATTAAACGTGACTTATACATATGTTGTAGGGGTGAAATTAAATGTGAGAAATATTATCTCAGTAACTGGATTACAACAACAGCAGGAGAAGCATCTAGGAAATGCTCATCTAGGCAGGAAGGATGAAATAAGAGCCATGGCAGAGGGGTGAGAGGGCCCCTGATGTCCCTTATTACCCAAGCAGCACCCAGGGACAGAGGGTTGATGGTGTGTGATGACAGACCTCCTGTGGAGTTATCTGGAATAAAGGGAAAGGCATGTTGGGATTAAGTAAGAGGATCTGTCTGGGTCCTCCTGAAGGAATACAAACAAACACTCAAGCAGAAAAGTGAAACAGACTTTGGAGCACTTCAAACAGCACAGACAAGATTGATTGTTAGTATTTCTTGAGAAGTTTAATGATAATGGGCTGGTACCATCAATATGTTGATTCACCTTTTCCATCTATAAATTTATCTAAATAAATCAAGATATACATTTTTCCCGTATGAATGTCTTCCAGAAGAGTCCACCGTAAGACCACAGTTTGGATTAAAGATCTAATAAGCGATGTCTAATTACCAAAGCACATTAAACATCATTCCTCCTCTTAGGCACATGTAGAAATAGCCCCTCATTAATCCCCTATTTTTTCCCATCTCCTAGGCTCTGACCACTGCTAATTAGAAAAATAAAACCCAGATAAAGTGGTTTTCTAAGTCATCTTGGGCCCCTTAAATATTCTCCACTTTAACAGCCATCTATGCTGTCTCAGGACTGTGGTTCAACAGGTGAAGGAAGCTACCCTACATCTGGCAGTGAGAACCCATCTCCCATTTGGAGGGTGCTTTATAATTCATAAATTATTTTCCTATGTGGGTTCACATAAGGCTCAATACAATGACATGCGGTAGGTAGAAGGGCTATCGTACGACTCTTTATAGGCAAGACCTGGGTTTCAAACAAATTAATGGACTTGTTCAAGATCACACAATCATTGAGTTGAAGAGCCAAGTGTAACGTTGTCACCACTCTACCATAACACAGAATCTCTCTAAATGTAGAATATAAATGTCTTAACACAATAACTAAGAAAAAGACATGACGGCTAAGTTAACCAGTTGGATTAAAGTATTTCAAATTGTATATAGAAATAGTATACTGTACCCCATGTACCCCACTGTAGTATTAATGTACACAGCTATGATTTAATAATAAAAAAACTCAAAATTTTTTTTATGTGAAAAGTTTTTAAATTATTTCTTAAAATAGGATCTTCCAAGGATTAAGAACTACCCTATCTTAATATAACTGGAATTACACTCATGTGTCATATTAGGAAATTTCAGTCAACAACATAAGATAGTGGTCCTCTAAGATCATAACTGACCTTAAAAATTCCTAATGCCAAGTGACACTATAACCATCATAAGATCACAGTGCAACACATTACTCACCTGTTTGTGGTGCTACTGGTATAAATAAACCTACTACTGCTTGCCAGTTCTATAAAAGTAGTTACATAATACTTGATAATGGGCTCAGCCCCTGTAGCTCAGTGGCTAGGGCGCCAGCCACATACACCGGAGCTGGCAGGTTCGAATCCAGCCGGGACTTGCCAACCAATAATGACAACTACAACCCAAAAAAACCAAAACAGCTGGGCATTGTGGTGGGTGCCTGTAGTCCCAGCTACTTGGGAGACTGAGGCAAGAGAATAGCTTAAGCCCAAGAGTTTGAAGTTGCTGTGAGCTGTGACGCCACAGCACTCTACCCAGAGTGACAGCTTGAGACTCTGTCTCAAAAAAAAAAAAAAACAAAAAAACTTGATAATGATAATAAACAACTATGTTACTGGTTTATGTACTCCTACACTCTATTATTTTTAGTTATTTTAGAGTATAGACCCTCCACTTATAACTGTAGAGGCAGATCTATCCTCAGGCAGATCCTTCATGAGAAAGCATCATCATCTTGGGAAAGGAAGCTCTATGCATCTTGTCTCAATGCCCTTGAAGACATTCCAGTGGGACAAGGTCTGGATGGAAAACTGTGGCAGTGATGATCCTGACCCTGCATAGGCCTAGGTTAATGTGGGTACTTCTTAGTTTTTAGCTTAAAAAGCAAAAGTAGGGGAGGGGGGAGGGAGAAGGGAGGGGGGAATGGGTGGAGGGAGGGGGATTGGAGGGACCATTTTTGAGGTCTATCTTACAGGGGTACAAGTGAAACTGTCTAAGAGTAGAATCAGAACGTTTTAAAACTATAACTGAGAATATGACATGAAGGCTGTGTTGATCAGTTTGATGGAAGTATTTCAGATTGCATGTGAAAACCCCACACTGTACCCCAGAAGGGCATTAATGTACATAGTTACCATTCAATAAAATTTAAAAAAAAAAAAAGCAAAAGTAAATAAATAGTAATTTTTTTAAATAGAAAAAACTTACAGAATAAAGGTATAAAGAAAGAAAACAATTTTGCACCGTTGTACACTTTATGCTTAAGCTATGTGTTATTACGAAAGAGTTAAAAGTTAAAAAATTAAAAGTTTACAAAGTAAAGATGTTATAGTAAGCTAAGGCTAATTTATTACAGAACAAAGAAAAAATTTTAATGAGTTTAGTGTAGCCTAAGTATACAGCATTTAGAAAGTCTACAGTAGCATACAGTAATGTCCCAGGCCTTCACATTCACTCACTACCCACTTACTGACTTACTCAGAGGAACTTCTAGTCCTGAAACATACATTCATGTTAAGTGCCCCATGCAGGCATAACCTTTTCTTTTATCTTTTATACCACATTTTAACAGTGTTTTCTACATTTAGATATGTTTAGATGCACAAATAATTACCGTTGTGTCATAACTCTTTACAGTACTCAGTACAGTTAATATGTTGTACAGGTTTGTAGCCTAAGAGCAAGAGCTATGCATACCATATAAGTCTAGGTGTGCAGTGGGTTGTATTATGCAAGTTTGTGTACACTATATGATGTTCAAACAATGACAAAATCACCTAATGACCTCTCAGAATATATCTCTTCCCTTAAGTGACACATGATTATATACTGTATGATTCCATTCATATAACATTTTAGAAAATGCAACTAACCTACAGCAACAGAAAGCAGATTAGCTGCAGCTTAGGGAAGGGACAAGGGAGAGGTAGGATACAAGAATTACAAAAGGGAACTAGAAAAATATGGGAGGTTCATTATCTAGATTATCATTATGGTCTCCTGAGTACATCCATAACTCAAAACTTTTCCAATTGTACAATTTATTATGTGTCAACTATATTTTAATAAAGTCTCAAAAAGCCTCAAATAGCATTTACTATTCCAACTAAAGGCAGCACTGACATGCTAGAAAATGCTCATTGTTTTCTACCATTTATTAACAGACATAAATGATTTAACTCAGTAATATTAGATATAAGCCTTAAAATGTGTACTAGAGCACATTGCCTTTCAAAACTTTCTCTGGAAATACGTAAGCAAGAATCTTGGACGCTAATGGATTAAAGCAAATTCAGAGAAGCTCAGGTAGACAAGAGAGCTTTGCCATCTTCTCTCAACATATTACAATCCTATATCTGACTTAAATAATGTAGTTAATCACAACAGAAATCTGTTAAGTGTGTTCCTTTCTTAATACCCATATCATGACTAAAGATAATTTACTATAAAATAGTAAATGTAAAATAAAAAGTAAATGAGTTGGGTTATCAGATATTTGTAATTTGCCTATGTCAACACTAAAAATTTCTCCACAGAAACCATTTCCTATGGTGGCAAAGTTCCAGGCATAGAGTTCTCAAACCCTATTTCAGCAGTTGGAATTAACTATTCTCTCTTATATATTTTTTTTATTAATTGATTTCTGTATACATTGATGCAAACATGGGGTACATTGTGCTGTTTCATATACAATTTGAAACACCTTCATCAAGCTGGTTAACATAACTTTCATGTCATTTGGTTAATCATTGTATCAACACATT
>CAUYQV010134372.1:0-27176 GCA_963574575.1 Galagoides demidoff | reverse complement strand
TGTAAAATCTCCATTATTTTTGATGGCTGAATAATATTCCATGACATACACATACCACAGCTTACCAATCCATTCCTGGGTTGAAGGACATTTAGGCTGTTTCTACATTTTAGCCATTGTAAATTGGGCTGCAATAAACAACCTAGTACAAGTGTCTTTTTTTTTTTTTTCTTTTGCAGTTTTTGGCCAGGGCTGTGTTTGATCCTGCCACCTCTGGCATATGGGGCCAGTGCCCTACTCCTTTGAGCCACAGGTGCTGCCCCTAGTACAAGTGTCTTTATAATAAAAGTTTTTTCTTCTTTCTGTCCAGGATCAAATGGGAGGTCTAGGTTGAGTTCTTTAAGGTTTCTCCATACTTCCTTCCAAAAAGGTTGTATTAGTTTGCAGTCCCACCAGCAGTGCAAAAGAGTTCTTTTCCCTCCACATCCACGCCAGCATCTGCAGTTTTGAGATTTTTTTATGTAGGCCATTCTCACTGGGGTTAGATGATATCTCAGGGTGGTTTTAATTTGCATTTCTCTACTAATTAGGGATGATGAGCATTTTTCCACATGCTTAGTAGTCATTCATCTATTGTCTTTAGAGAAGATTCTATTCATGTTTCTTCCCCATTGATGTATGGGATTGTTGTTTTTTTTCTTGTAGATTAATTGAAGTTCTGCATAGATCCTGGTTATTAGACCTTTGTCTGATTCAAAATATGCAAATATCCTTTCCCATTGAGTAGGTTGTCTATTTGCTTTGGTGGTTGTCTCCTTGGCTGTACAGAAACTTTTCAGTGTCATTAAATCCCATTTGTTTATTATTGCCAGGAATGCAAGTCTGTTTTAATATACGCAAGTCCATAAACATTATTCACCATATCAACAGAAGTAAAACCAAAGACTACATGGTCCTCTCAATAGATGCAGAAGAAGCATTTGATAAAATCCAGCATCCTTTTTTAATTAGAACACTGAGGAGTATAGGCATAGGTGGTATATTTCTCAAATTGATCGCAGCTATCTATGACAAACCCACAGCTAGAATTTTACTGAACAGAGTAAAACTGAAAGCTTTTCCTCTTAGAACTGGAACTAGACAAGGTTGTCCTTTGTCATCATTACTATTCAACATTGTGCTGGAAGTTTTAGCCAATACAGTTAGACAAGTCAAGAAAATAAAGGGCATCCAAATGGGAGCAAAGGAGGTCAAACTCTTCCTTTTTCCTGACGATATGATCTTTTACCTGGAGAACCCCAAAGACTCAACCACAAGACTCTTGGAAGTCATCAAAAAATACAGTAATGTTGCCTTTGTATCTGTCGCCAACAACAGCCAAGATGAGAGGCTAATTAAGGACACAATTCCTTTCACCATAGCCCCAAAGAAAATGAAATACTTAGGAATATACCTAACAAAAGAGGTGAAGGATCTCTATAAAGAAAATTATGGAATCCTAAGAGAGGAAATAGCAGAGGACATTAACAAATGGAAGAACATACCATGCTCATGGCTGAGAAGAATCAACATTGTTAAAGTGTCTATACTTCAGAGTAATTTACCGATTCAACGCCATCCCTATTAAAATTTCAACATTGTACTTTGAAGACTTGGAAAAAATGATTGTGTTTTGTATGGAACCAGAAAAAAAACCCTATAGCTAAGGCAGTTCTTAGTAACAAAAAAAAGCTGGGGGTATCACTATACCAGATTTCAGGCTGTACTACAAGGCTAAAGTGGTCAAGACAGCATGGTACTGGCACAAATATAGAGACATAGACATTTGGAATCGAAGAGAAAACCTGGAAATGAAACCAACAACTTACAGCCACCTAATCTTCGATAAACCAAACAAGAGCATCCACTGGGGGAAAGACTCCCTATTTAATAAATGGTGCTGGGAGAACTGGATATCCACTTGCAAAAGACTGAAACTGGACACACACCTTTCTCCACTCACAAAAATTGATTCAAGATGGATAAAGGACTTAATGGAAGGCATGAAACAATAAGAATCCTCAAAGAAAGCATAGAAAAAACACTGGAAGATATTGGCCTGGGGAAAGACTTTATGAGGAAGACTGCCATGGCAATAGCAACAACAGCAATACTAAACAAATGAGTCTGTCTCTCTTTTACATTCAGAGAGAAGAGTCTGTTGGGTTTCCAGGCAGCTGTCTGCATCCTCAGTTCCTGGGATGCTCTAGACCAAAGAAAGGAAAGGTCAAACACCCCAAAGTAAGGCTAGCGTGAATGAAACAAAGTTCACTGAGGCAGAGAAAGAGGTTTGCAGAGTAAGAGGGTTTACAAAGTAAGATACTTAATAAGAAAAAGGCTTTGGTGAATGGCGTGGGGGGAGGTGTCCTATTTTATACTGCCCAGATTGGGCCCACCTTGAGGTTCAGAGTTCACCTTGGAAACAGTCTTACTGTGCATGTGGACCTCCCATGAACCTCTCTGCCAACCTGGGGGGGGTGTGGACTCAATGTCATTAGATTTAAGCTTCAGGCTATTCTAGGTCACCTTCCTGACTCTATAGTACCTGTGGTTTGGATCCAGGGGCTAGAGCGTCCACTCCATCCTTTTGCATTTGGCTTGCTAAGTTCTGATTGGTAGATTGGTAGGGTGGTCCCTCCTCCCTAGGTGTGAGCAACAGCTAGAGGCAGGATTAAGGTGTGATCAGGGGCTGGGGAACCCCATCCTTGTTTTTTTTCCCTAGGACAGCTGGATTTCTAGCTATCTACCTAACAGAGTCTTCTATGACATCTACACAATCCCACCGGAATATAAGCTGCGGACGGCAGGGCTGTGACTGTGGCTTTCTTACTCCTCAGCGCACCATCAGCACAAGTCCACTGAATCTCTGTTCTGTCCCTCTTCTCCCTGTATGTGGCAGGGGATACAACCATTTATTTGGAATATCCTCTCGAGTTTGTTGCCAGGCTTGAAGAACCCAGAAACCATTTCTTTTCAGGAATCACATTGTTATTTCATAATCAGTCTTTTATGTAATTCTCTTTATGCATGCGAAAATTCGCAGCCCAGCTATCACAATCCTAATAGGAACAGATTTGTTTGTTAGAAGAGGGGGAGGTATTAACGAGACTGTACAGATGCCACGGTGAGCTGGAAAATGAGGCAGAGTGGGGATGAGACGGGGAAGAAGGAATTTATTCTCTGGGTCTCGCGTCTTTCTTTACCTGTGTTGAGGGGCATGGGGGAAATTAACAAGGCATCTCACATTTTATGGTTCTGCTGCAGTTTGGCTGAACTTCATCTTGAAATCCTTGAAGGGCATTATTAAGACAGGTCTAGTCAAAGTTGCTTGCTTTAAAAAGAGAGAGAGAAAGCATTAATGTGGACGACTGAATAGCCCAATGCTAATGAACTTATATTGCAATGTGAATAGCCATTCCTTGGGCTTCTAAATGGTTTTCACACTTCCTACACTTTATTTAAATTTGTAATATCCTTTGTGGTTTTACTTTATTGGCCAGGAATTAAAAAAAAAATACACTCTAAAGATTTAGGTATCCATCAAAACTAAGGGAATATACTAATGAAATCATGTGTCATATTAAAATGTAAAATATAATGCTGGTATAATTTTGTCTGAGTCCATCCAGTGAGATGACATAATTAAGAGAGGTTTTGATACTTTAGAAAAGCAGCCTGGTGTTCTCTGTTTCTCTCAATTCCTCTCACACCCTCATCTCTTTCTCTCTCGTTCTATCTCTGTTTTTCACTAGCTGCTGTTTTCTTCATCCAGATATGCATAGAAAAGTCGTAAGTGGCTGTTGAAACTCCCAGAGGCCTGTTTACTTCAAGGTAGAAGCCAGACAGCTGCCATAATTCAGAAAGCAGCTTCTGGCATGAGATGAAAGTCAGATCAGCTCAAGTTTGGGTCAGAATTTAGAGGCCCCACTAGAGTGTTTACGCTTGTATCTGTAGTCCAGATAAGTTAGTGGAAGAAATTGTTCCCTGTGGCAGGTCATGAATCTAATTACCCTAGAAACATTACTACAAGCCTTGATTGGAAAGCGCTAAGCAGTGTATGCCACCCCTGGTTTCCCCACCTTCAAATCCTGTGTGATGCACACACAGCGTCATCCGTGTGGCCCACATACCTGTAACTCAAGGAAGGTGGGCCGTGTTTTCTCAGCAGAAAACAGCCCCTGGAGACCTCCCAGCTCTGAGCATCTATCAGAAAAAAAAAAAATCCACTCTTAGAGATGAGAGAAAAGGAGACTTTTTCTGAACAAAGAGAGAAAAACACTGAAGTCCCATGAGCTGGTAAGGAGACAGACAGGAAATAAGTGGCTGATGTTGAGAGTAGAGTATAAATGTCTTAACACAATGATTAAGCAAGTGAGGTGAAGGCTATGTTAACCCGTTTGATGTAAGCATTCCAAACTGTATATAAAATCGACACATTGTACCACATAAATACATTAATGTATACAGTTATGATTTAATAAAAAAAAAAAAGAGAGAGAGAGAGAGAATTGGCTCAGTGCCTGCCTTAGTGTGAGCTGGGTCCTATTTCCTGTTTTGGGGGGATTTGAATATCTTCCTTAAGAAGGGCATAGATATATCTGGTTTGAATAGAGGCCATGGGTTCCAAACCAGTATAACTCCTGACCTCACAGAAACCCTGATTGGCATTTGCATAGCCTGGGGAGGTTTTGAAGTCAGATACTTTTGCATCAAATCTTACCTTTGACTCTTTTTTTTTTTTCCCTTTTCTTTTAGAAAGTCTCACTCTTGTCGCCCTGGGCAGAGTGCCATGGCATCATAGCTCATGGCAACCTCAAACTCTTGGGCTCAAGCAATCCTCTTGCCTCAGCCTCCTGAGTAGCTGGGACTACAGGCACCTGCCACAATGCCCAGCTAGTTTTTTTGTTTTTAGTAGAGACAGGTCTCAATCTTGCTGAGGCTGGTCTTGAATTCCTGAGCTCAAGCAATACACCCTCCTCAGTGTCCCAGAGTTGCTAAGGGAATGTTTCAGCTGACTGTTACTAAGCCTGCGGTATCATGCATGCTTCTTTGGAGAACCCCTTTGGCCTCAACTTGCTCACCTGTAAAATGGGCACCCATTCACATTACTTACCTTACAAGTAAAGATGATGTAAGCAAAGTCATGAGCTAGTGATTCCTATGATGATAATTACAGGTGAAGGCATTGGATAAGAGATAAGCAATGTAACTCTTGGACAACCAGAAAACAGACAAGGTACTGAATTTGATTAAAACCAGTTAGTGAATCTTTTATTGCATGGTAGATTTTTGTTTGTTTGTTTGTTTTTCCTATGAGGTCTTTGAGGTAAAGAGGAATGAACCTAGTCATGACAAAGAATGAACAAAACTATCTAAAACTGTTACTTCTCAGGTGTCCGCACTGTTCTACTTGGAGGTTCTAAGTGTCAAAGAATAAATGTGATACAGGGCTGAACCAAGACAATATTGGGTACTTAATCTTTTAGGAATTTGGAATGTGTGGAAAGTAAACTCCTTTCTCATTATGAATGTGACCACTGGCCCTGCTGACCGTTCATTGAAAAATAGCCTGCAAATTTGTAAATGAGTAGGCTGGGGTGGGACCTCCCCATGGACGCTTTGGATGGCACACTTCTCTGCCACACACGTGTCCTGTGGAGGGGGGAGAAGCCAGGAGATGAGCCGTGGGATGAAAAGATGTGGACTGGCGATTTCATAACAAAATCAAAGACAGGAGTGCAGGTCAGAGACCAGTGTTTTGGAGCTATAGGCGGTTGAGGCATTTGTCGCAGGGGTCTGGCTTATGGTTTCAGAGGCAGAGTGAGATTGAGAGTCCTATCCGCTGAGGAAGTGGAGACCATGGGACCTTACAACATGTCCCTTATGATCCAGAAGTAGGTTCCCCCCATTTATAGAAACTACTTCAAGGGCAGCGCCAGTGGCTCAAAGGAGTAGGGTGCTGGCCCCATATCACGGAGGTGGAAGGTTCAAACCCAGCCCTGGCCAAGAACTGCAAAAAAAAAAAAGAAAAAGAAAACCTACTTCAAGGACTTGGTAATGGGAGAAGGCACTTTTAACCTTTAGGTTACTTGCTAAGAAATGTCCCAAGTTGGTGGTGACCATAAGCTATTGCCAGCTGCCAGCTCTTGCCACGGTGGCCTACATAACAGACATAAAGGTCATTAGCAAGTCCTAGCAGGCAGGCACTTCTATCCAACCCACTCCTAACTCTGTGTCTGATGACCCAGGCTCACTGTCTTCCGAGTGGTCCCACTAGAGTGTGATGGGAAGACAGCAGGTGGCTAAGAGCAGAGACCCCCATGGGGGAATCCGCAGGGCCACTCTTTCTTTAGAGCTCACTGGTTTTTGAAGTTTAAAAGAACCCACTTTATTTTTCACTTTGAGAGACTTTTTAATTACTTCCTTTGCTGAGCATTTCAAGATGATATCAGCGCCTGACATTCGAAACGCATTCTACGCCAGGCTCACTGATAAGTGCTTCACCCGTATGGGATCATTTAATCCTCCCCAGTGCTCACGAGTTAGGGACTCTTTTCCTTCTTTCATAGAGGAGAATATGGCAGCTGAGCAAATGAGGGGATTTGACTGGGCTCACGGAAGCAGGGTGAGATTCAAGCCCGGCTCTTCCTTTAGCTGGGATTCATGCTCATTTCCTTATTCTATCCAATTTCCTAAATTATCTTTAAGAGTCAACATTTGTTCCCTCCCAGTCTGCTCGATAGATGTTTTTGTTAACACATGAATTAATGCAGCGGAATCAGACACTGTAGGTAGCCTGCCCCATCGGTATCCTCCCCTGCCAGCTACTAGAACATTGATTTGGTTAAAAGATTGGGAAGCCATTTGTTTCATAGGAGCATTTTCTAGCCCCACAGAGAGAATCAAGGTTGGCTTCAGCCAGTTGCAGAACATTTGACAAAAGATCATGCCTTTTCTTGCCAGTCATTTGTCCAAAAGGGACTTACGTTGGGGGATGCCTTTGAGAAGTTTCCCTGATCTTAAAAGAGATACAGAAAGGAGAATGCTTGCTTTCTTCCTCTCAACACAGGCATGTGGGAAGCTGTCAAGGCCATCACATAACCATGAGAAGAGGTAGCCAGGCAACCAGGGGCCGTCTGAGCGTGGGAGAGGAACCCAGAGAGCTTCCCTTGTGGCTGACTCGGCCACTGGCCTCTGTAACCGAGTCATCCCACCTGCTTGCATTGCACTGCGCGTGAGATCATAGTGCTTAGCTAACTCATGTGAGGGCTCTTCCGTTACTCAGAACTGGGCATTTTTGCTGAAATGAGTGGTCTGTGTAATAGATTTATTTATCTATATTTTTTTATAATGATTTCATTTATTTTTGTTCCCACTAAAGTATACAAAGAAAGGAAGCAGAAGCTTAGAGGTATGGTACAAGTTGCAAGGTACACAGCAACCAAGTGGCCAAGTTAGGCCTAGAAACCAGGTCCCCTACTTCCCTGGCTGTAGAGTCACCAGATAAAATATGGGATGCCCAATTAAACTTGAATTTCAGATAGACGACAAACATTTTTCCTCAGTATAGTACCATCCAAATATCACATGACAGTATAAGGACACTAAGAATTTTTATTGTTTACCTCAAGTTCAAATTTAGCTATGCATTCTGTATTCTTATTTGCTAACTCTGGTAGTCCTACCTGGCTGGAGCGCTATACATTTTACCATTTATCCTTTTAACTTTCAGACTGTGAGTTGAAAATACCAGATACCTGATTGCAACTGATGTAAACCAAAGGAGCTTAATTAATTTGTAGGTTTAATTTATAGATTTAATTTTAACATATAACTGATATATAATTCATAGTATATAACTAGATAGCATATAATTTAGTTTATAGGTTTAATTAATTTATAGGCCCAGGCAGCTCTGCTTTCCCTTGTGTATATTTATTGCCAGTGGGTTTTGCTAAAATGATGATGAGCAAGTTCCAGATTATACCCTATCATCTTGTTAACTCCAATGAAAATAAAGCTACCTTCTTTCTGGTACCTGAAAACATGGAGGTTAGATAGTATTGGATGGACTTAAGTCCTGCCAAGCCCTGAACTAATTACCATGGACCTAAAGTTGGGGTATTCCGATTGGCCAGATCTGGTCATGTGATCCACCTTTGTCCACACCATATGGAAATGAGAAAAGGGAGGTGTTTTCGTATAGGGGTACTTTAATAAGGGAGTTTGGATGGATTCTGGCCACTATCCTAGTGTCCATCCCAGTCACTAGGCATTAGACAAAATATAATCTGAAAGAATACCAGGCTTACAACTGCATGGCGGGGTCCCAAACCCATTTCAATCGGTTATTTTGCCAGAAAGTAGGTCAATTCAAGTGAAAGTCATAAATCACAGGTAATGCACCCAAAGCCAGCAGATGATTATGAACGAGGCTGTTTAGTTCTATCTCAGAAGTTCAATGAGGTTCAACTTGTTAGTCGATAGTGACGGAGATAATGGCAGCTGTACCAGTCCCCACATGCCCGTGTGGCTTTGATTTTCAGCCATAAAGCATCTCATTTGGGGTTTTGTGTTAAACCCAAATTTGAATTTTATTGGAATACTTATACATGATTACCTTTCAGTGAAACTTATTGTCATTTCAGCTGTAATGTTCTAGCAAATGGAGTGGAGTTTTTCACTTTCTTTTCAAATTGTTAGTTTCATTAAGCAAATATTGTGTATTTATTGAGCAGGTCTTATGAGTTAGACATTGTGGATGACAGAGAAAAGGCAGACAAAGGTCCTGTTTTGAGGCGCTTCCTTGAAAGAAAACAATTTTCTCTGTGTGTTCTACAAGTAAATGGTGCACTTTTCTGCATTTAAAACCTATGTTTTCTCCGTAGTTATAAAGCTGTGGGAAGACGGGGTGGGGAGGACATGTCTGGGGACTTGGATTCCGACATACAATTGAGTGAGGAGGCATCTTGGTGATCTTTCTCTCTGACTAGGTGAAATTTCTCCATCATAGCTTTTCATGGGGACAAGCTCTGTTCTTTCTGGGGCTTGCCATGCTTTTAAGATGGTAAGTAAATGAGTGAAGAAGCAATGACTCTACCCATAAATCATTTTCCTCTCTAACCAGCCCATTGACTGGTGAACTAGCCCACACAAGGCAAACGGGGATCGTGTACTGCAGAGAAAGTCTTTAACAGATGTGAACTTCCAAGCCAAAACATTAGCACCCATCAGAAACATGTCTGGAAAGTAATTGCATGTCATCTGCATCACTCCATGGTAATTTTCGAATGACAAGTGCCCAGGATCATTTAGGGTGCTAGAGTGTGTTTGAAAGAGTCCAGAAAAAGTCATTGCCCTCGTCCTCCCTTCCTGCCTGGCTTCCACTGGAAGGAGCCAAGCTCCCCTCTGTCTCATTCCCAGACTGCAGTAACCATGCTTCCTGTTACCCTTACCAGCTGATATTCTCCCCCTTGTGAATCATCTGGCCTCCCCACTGAACCCTGGGAATAAACTTCAAGTAGGTTGAACCAAATTGGGTGTCCGGGTGCAATATTTTTGAGCCAAATAAACTTTTGGAATCTTGAGGAGCTGAGAAGCCTTCTCGTTCCTTCGAACCCCCCTGACTGTGTTCCTCTCTGAAAGTCGGAGTCCTTTCCTTAGTTATTCACTGGCGTTAGCTCCAAGAGCATTAGGCGAAAGAAAACTCGCTTTGACAGGGTGTCAGACTCCAACAATGCAGATTTCCAAAGAACGGAATTGGTATTTTAGACAGGAAGTGCTGGACATGCTTCTGGCTTTAGGTTTAAGTGAGTGGCACATCTTCATAAAAAGTGACAGCCACTCTCTGTGGAAGGGAGGGAACGCAGGGCTGTGAAACACTGGCCACTCCAGCGACATGCTGTAGAAGGAACAGGACTTTAATGAAGTTGTCCCTCTTTCTTGACACAAACACACTCATGCTTCCAACACAGCTAAACTTGAAGGAGAAGTACAACACCCAGACAAACTGCACAGTATGGAGCGGCATGAGATGTTTCAGACAAGGGCAGGAGAAGGGCTATCCAGGGTGTTTTTGAGTTATAATATAACATTAGCTCTCTATGGAATGAGGCCCAGCAAAGATTAAGTACAAGTTACCCTTTGGACACAGCACTAGAGGAAAAGCTGTCCGGACGTTTGTAGATCCCAGAATGGGAGGCATTCTGCCTAAAAAGTGAATTTCTGTGAATGAGGAGATTGTAGAAACAGGCCCAGAGGAGTCTCTTGGCCAGAAGACCAGTGCAGTGCTTTGTAAATGACTTTGGGGAGGTGAAGGCCATTTACCATGGAATATGTGTCAAGGCACTTATATTTTTTGAGAAGTGTTCAAAACTAGACCGCTTTTGGTGGCATGTTAAAGCAGACTTCATTGGGGCCATTTCATTATGGGTGAAGGAATCCTGTGAGAGCATAATAGAAGGGCAAGTTCACAGTCGCTGTTGCCCTGGGTCCTTGGTGCTCCTGAGTGCCTCAGCCTCTGGAAGGTCACAGGGCCTGGCAAATCAGGTAAGTCACAGAGCTTTTCTTTCCGTCTCTTCACTTGATCACGGAGGCTAACTTTTTGTTCATTGATAGCAGGATTTTCATTCAAACATTGAGTGTTTTCTGAGCTCAAGAGGTCTCTTGCTTATCTTAGCCTTAAGGTGAGAGAGACTTCATTGGGTATTATTATTTTTTCTTTGCAAAATGTTTCACTGAAACATTATTTTTAAGTAAGTTACAAAACCATTGGTATGTAAAAATTCCAGGCCATTCTGACCTTGTAACCCAAACCTGCAGTTTATAAGGTGATGTGTGCCAATAGAAATATTTCTGCTTAAACCTTGATTAGATGCAAGGGGAGCAATCTGAAGGCAGTGCCAATTTACAGAGTAAGAAAGAAGCACAATTCCTGTATTTTTCTTTTTAACATAAATTCTATTGGGTGTATGAGATTTTCAACCTGATGCTATGGGATCCGTGTAGATGGTGAAGTGATTACTCGAGTGAAGCAAAGAAACTAAGAGCAGCTAAAATCTGCTCATTTAACGAAAACTCCTAATGTGATGTGTTTTATTAACTTTAGACCTCGGGTCATACCAAATGCTGCCTCTTATATCATGTTTTAAATTCTGTGACGAAAAGTTTTGTGAGAGTAGTCATCATTCAAAAACTGTAAATTCTGGAGGGGCTGGTTGACCGTGACATTATTTATTCTCAGTCGGACAGATATCTGTATATATATATCTTTGAATTATATATATTCAATCTTGATTACTAGATTTCCTTCCCATATCGTAAGCCTGGTAATACTGCAAATAATTACAAATGAAACTAGAGTTCTAAATATTCTCTCTTCAGGTGGTGGGATTGTTCTATTCTGAGAAATGGTACATTTCTCCAATTTATACATTAGGTAGAAGTGACATTTTCCACAAAGTTCCTCTTTGTAGTTTTGTATTAAAATGTTTTATGTGCATATAAACACACTCAGTGGAGCTTACTGCAAGAAGACTATCAATGCGTTTGAAATGCTTACTCCCATATAATGCTAAATTCCCTGTCAAAAACCATGGACTCCTATGAAGTTGAATTTTTAATCAAAAGGTCTTAAGTATGGCTTGGCACCCATAGCTCAGTGAGTAGGGCGCCTGGCACATATACCTGGCAGGTTTGAGCCTGGCCTGGGCCTGCTAAACAACAATGACAATTTCAACCAAAAAAAAAAAAAAATAGCCAGGCGTTGTAGTGGGTGACTATAGTCCCAGCTACTTGGGAGGCTGAGGCAAGAGAATCGCTTAAGCCCAAGACTTTGAGGTTGCTGTGAGCTATGATGCCATGGCACTCTATCAAGGGCAACATAGTGAGACTGTGTCTCAAAATAAAAAAAAAAATCTTAAAGTTTTGTGGGGAACTATGCAATTTGCTAAACAGTTCAAAATATGAAAAAGCTTATTTATCTGTACATTTACTTAATAATGCATAGTTTTTACTGTGGGTGATGATTTTGGATTCCAGTTCTTTGAGGTATGATCATTCTATGTTGTTCACCGATTAGCTGTGTAACCTTAGATAAATTAATGAAATGTCCAAGCGTTAGTTTCCTCAGTTACTAAATGGGGATAATAATATTAACACCCACCTGATAAGGTTCTTCTGAAGAGTAAATAACATAATGAATGTAAGATGCTGAATGAAGGGCATGACATAGAAGTATAATTAAGTGCATAATGAATGACAGGTCATTATTATTATTGTTGTTTTTATATTATTCCTCTTGAAAATATTAACCTTCCAAACTGCCCCGATTGATGCCAAAAAAATCGTAAAGAAACATTCACACAGTCTTCCCACCTATTCTGCATGAGTTACAGGGTTCGTTATAGTGAAAGCAATAAAAACCAAAGAGGAAATAGCTCCTAGGAAGCTGCTCTATGCAGCTGCCTCACTCATTAGCAAGAGTTCAAATCTGAAAGTTCCATACCTGATAAAGATAACAAGCCTGCCCTCTGGTGGATATTTATTTTGTGTTAGCCTTTTCCTTTCTGGATGTGAGATTTTTCAACCTCCCCCCCAAAGTCAGCGTTGGACAGCTGGAACTGCAGTCCTGCCCACTTCTTTTGCATTGTGTCTGATAAATATTCAGGTAGACATCTACACTCACAACATGCACAGGAAAATGAAACGTTTTATGGCTACCATGAAATGCTTTCCTCCTTCACGCCCAGCCCCTTCAGGACTCAGCAATTGCTAAGGGTTATTTACAAGAAATTTGAGCTGTCTCATCTCTCAACTGTGATGGTAAATGAGATTTTTAAGGTGTAGGAAAAAGGGAGACCAATGATATGATAAAATGGGCCAGTGCCTGAGAAAAAGGAGGATGTCACCATTAGGTACTGGAATTGCCAGGACGCTGTCATCAACGATTTAATTTGATGGGAAAGGATGTTTGTTGCTTTTTCTATGAGGTACAGGCATAGGCCACATATGCACACATGCATGCTTGCACACACACACACAGTGGAGTAGGAGTTATTCCTGCAACGGGCTGCAGTTCTTAGGCAGGGTGTAGTCCTTTATTTTCTTGTTCACACTGGTAAAAATAAATTTAAGAAACATTTTCAATATGGGACCTTCCAGTGGTTTCTAAGTGGCAAGGTTGAAAGCACCGGAGTTGAGAATTCAGTGGAGTAGCTGACTTCAAAATAGGGCACCCACCTGCGGCCACCTCCTCCGCTCATGGGTCTTCCCCTTCTGCTGAAATGGTTAACTGTGAGCACACCAGGACTCTTTAGGGTCTGAGGGACAGGACCTGAACTCAGACACGGAATTCAGGGAATCGGTTGGCTCACCTAACTGGAAGTTCCATGGATTCATCCAACGTAAGTGACAGGGGCTCAAATCACATCCAATCAAAGTTTTTTTCTCTCTTTTTCTCTTTGTGTCTCCCGCTTTTTTTTTTTTTAATCACTTATCTCAGATTTCATTTTCTGTGTTGGTTTCATTCTCAGGCTGGCTGCGGTGACAGAGATGACCCTGAAACACCACACCTCTGTCTCCATCACTGTCTTTGTTTCAGGAATGGGAGAGACCCTCACTCTTGGCAGCCTGTCAACCACTGAGCGAGAGAGGCCCTGTACCCGCTCTCATCCCAGGAGCCACTATGGGTGGGGCTGGGCAGCTCTGAACACCCTCAGTCATGTGCCCAACCCCAGATTCTGGGAGGCGGGGCCAGAAGATGGCAGAGAGGATGCTTGCTAAAGACTGGTGGAGTTCTCTTACTGAAAGAAAGGCAAAGGGTGGGGCTGGGAAGAGCTGAGATGTGTAGAGGAAACATTTCTTGTCCCTAGTAGGTACTCTTGATGCCTTTGCCAGTTTAAAGGTTTTTCTCTACTTTTGGTGCCCTTACTGATCTTTCCAAATTGCATGCCCCCTTCAGTGTAAACTCAAGTCGTCCTTCCCCTGAAGACTTTGCCTGCCAGCCTCATTTCTACTTCCTTGCCATGTTAAGCCTACAGCATGTGGCTTTCTTCTGCTTCATATTAAAATGGTACATTACTTCTTTTAGGGGATGACAAACTGTTGGAGACCCATCTTGTCTAACACAGGCAGTATTGACTTTTGATCATAATGACGTGGGAAATCTTAGAGATGCTAAGACAGCCTGTTCAAAATATGTGCACATATTTAGTCACTATTTTTTTTTTTTTAGACATAGTCTCACTCTGTCACCCTGGATGGAGTGTTGTGGCATCATAGATCACAGTAACCCCAAACTGTGGGCTCCGACAATCTTCTTGCCTCAGTCTACTGAGTAGCTGGGATTACAGGCACGTGCCACAACACCTGGCTAGTTTTTCTACTTTAAAATTTTTTTAGTAGAGATAGGGGTCCTGCTCTTGCTCAGGCTGGTCTCCAACTCCTGAGCTCAAGTGGTCCTCCTTCCTCACCCTCCCAGAGTGCTGGGATTACAGGTGTGAACCACCGTGCCTGGCCCCCTTTAGTCACAGTTAAGTGCAGTGCCCCGGAACCTTTAGTTCTTCATGTCACTTTTGGCAGAAGTTTGCCAAAGGCGGACTCCATCAGTCAGGGGCAGGGTTCTGGGGCCCTGAGTGGGCGATGTGCCCTTAGGGATTGAGAAGCAGAAGGTGTAGGCGCCCATCCACCTTACAGAGAAGGTGCTTAGTCAAACCACCCCTCGAGGATGGGGTGGAAGGGAAGTTGTTTTGTCCTTTTCTCTTTTGCCTGGCCACACGAGGCAAAGATTATGGGTCCAGGTGAAGGTCAATTATAAACTTCCCATGGCAAAATCCAATTATAAACTTTAACCTAAGCGAAATGCCACGGGCACTTGGTTTTGCTTTATTTGGGATGCAAACTGACAGTTGAGTCTGTGATGTATTCAGGAAGACATATCTATTAAAGCTAGCCTAACAATGGGGGCACACTCAGATTTGCATTTTAATTCATTTTCCCTCAGTGCTGATATGCGGCTTATCTTTCAAGAACAGGCTCACATCAACCCTGATATACGTTGCTTAAGAATAATGCTCATAATCTATTAGTTTAATCTGATCACATGAGAAGGGAAAAAGAAATCATGCACAGTGCAGAAGGTTTCGGGCCCCACTGGGGGATTTTTCCCAAGGGTTACCTGTAGCAATTGTTTTCAATGTCTGCTTATTTTTCTCCTTCTAGCTGAAGTATTAGACAGCTCAGGGAAGAGGTCATGTCTTCTAGGTGGGGCTGGACAGCGTAGAGTTCATAGTCTGGCTCCCAACCATGTCAGTTACATCCAAACTCCTGACTTGAGCAGAGCTGCATGATCGTAACAAGGGTATAGTGATGCAACCTTGGAAAGGGGTTTTGATCATTACAATGACGTATAAAATTGCCCATCAGAGGACCTGTCAGATAAGAGATAACGATCGATATTTTTATCTTTCTGGAACTGAGATGGCTGCTAAGACTTTGTGTCTTCCTGATAACTACACCTGTGCGTGCTGTTTCTCTCACCTGTCACTCCAGGTCGGGGAGAGGGCCCTTTCTTTGCAGAGAGTGTTCAGTATTAGAAGGACCAGCGTTTAACTGCAGAGTCTGCTCTCACTTAGCCCAGCACTCTTCGTTTTCACTGGTCTTTTCACTAGTTTCCCTTTTCTAACTCTGTCTGCATGGATTCCCTCTGGGGTCCAATGACCTTGATGTTGTTAGCGAAGGGAAGATGGCTGAGGCGTGTCTGCGTGGGGAGGCAAGAGCAGGAACGAGGTCTCCGTAAGAGAGGAGTTCTGGAGCTGCCGCAGCGCAGACTCGGAGTGGGGGGAAAGTGCCTCAACAGCAGAGGAGACCTGCTGATTTTGTCACGGGCCTCCTCGTATAAACCACATTCTTTGTTTCATTTTTTTCACATTCATATTTGTAGGAAAATGGACAGAAGGGATGACTCAGTCCGATTAGCAATGCTGAGGGGACCCTGGTCTCGGGGTCATGGATTATAGGAAAATGTGATTAATGCAGTTGACCTTTAGCTCTGAGGCCATCGAGGTGGTGTGATCAAGTAAATGAACGCACACAGAAGCCAGTACTATGCGGCACTGGAGAAAAGGGCTTTCTTTCTAAATCAGTCAAAAAGGAGAGGGGGCAGGCTCTAATCTGATTTAGAAGCTGGGGCAGGTTTATGGGCTCAGAGGGCAGGGGAAAGGATTTAGGAATGTTGGCTTGGCAGAGTGTCACTGGAAGGCTTCAAACTTGGCCATTTATGGAAAGCTACGTTGCAGCAGATTTTAGGCCAGAGTCTTCCAGGCCAGTGGACCCTGAGAGTTCAGGCATTCAGTTTCTGGTCATGGCCTGGTCTCCTTGGTGAAGAAGTAGAGATCCATTGGTTCTGGGTGTTGTCAGAGGTCAAAGCTTTTCTGTTGTGTACACCTGGGCTACCTGGCATACGATTTCAGGTTCTGTTTTACCTACTTGGGAATTCAGCATTCTGTTATGAGCAGAGTAGACCTAGCTGCGGCTGTTCCTGCACTGACAGTGTAGAGGGGACTTAGCAGATATGGGAGATCAAACAGGCTCTAATTAAACCTGCATAGACCTGGAATCACTGTGAAAGATGTGTGGAGAGAGAAGGCAATTTCAGAGTTCGAATTCTTACAAAGGGAAGACTTTAGAGAGGTGGTGGGCGGCTGAGGTGGAGAAGGAGGCTCCTAAAACGGATGCCAGGCCAGGGCGTTCGGGGTGATGCCATTATGAGGTTTAAGTCCGTGAGATGCTGAGAGAGACTTCGACACTGGTACTTGTATCCTGTGTTAGACATTTGCTTATTTTCTTTCCTCAGGGCTCACTCTCATTATAGTGTTAAGCCTGCAGAGAGCCCAGTCTGCCTTTCCCTTGCCCTTTCTGCAGTTCCTGCCCCAGTGCTCAGTGTGTAATCAAGCTGTAATGAGTAGCTGCTGAAGGAAGGGGTTAATAAGGTCACCGAGGGATTGCAGGCTCCTCTCCTCTGAGTCTCTTCTATACAATGTTAGACCTAGTCGGTGGGAGGTGCTCCAAGTAGGAGTGTTTGTTGATTGCATTATAGATCCAATATAGTTTGTCGATTGCAAAAAGTACCAATAAAATAAATGCCCTAATTTTGGCACTTAGGATGCTACATGAATTAATGATAATGTGGAGAGTTTTAGGGTTTCTCTGTTTTTCTCCCTTTCTGTCTGTGGTTGCATGTACAGTAGGCAAAACGTACAGGATTATTTGGTGATAGTTCAGAGAGTTTTCTAATCCTTATGGCAACACATATCATGAACATCTCCCACGTCAGCATATCTACCTACAAAGTCCATTTTATTTTTATTTTTCTTTCTTTCTTTTTTTTTTTTTGTATGAAAGGTCTTTATTGATGGGGGAGGGAGGCTGCAGAGCAGCACCAAGGAGGAGAGAAAAAGAGGAGAGGAAAGAGGAGCGAGAGATGACGAGAGAGTGGAGAAGAGAAGAGGGAGAGCAGAGAAGGGGGGGGGAGTACAAAGTCATTTCCAAGCTTCCTAGTCCAGCTCCTCTGCCATGTATTTAAAGCATCACCTGCTGTTGAGTGTTTAGTTTGCTTACAGTTCTTTCTGCCTCTAATCTACAAAAGATTAGGACCAAATCTCCAGAAGTATGTCTTGACTGTGTAGTAGCTCGGTAGGGGAAACATAGAAACATCACTGGCTGTTGGTGGGATGTTTGGCCAGCAGTTAGATTCAGAGGGTTTCTCACAGTGTCTTGCCATAAAACTCATGGTATAGTGCTGGGAACTCCGGAGCTGGAGGAGAAAGGATACCAAGATACTAGGTCCCGGCCTGGTCTAAAGCATAAATAGCTCGTGGAAATTCTGAAAAAGAGTGGCTCTTCTTTTCAATAGCAGAGCTGCTGCATGCCCATAAGATAAGGTGAAGGTGCTAGGCACCGAAGCAGGTGGGAGGTGGAGGGTGGAGGGTGCCTGCCACACTGCATTGTGGATGGAGAGCAAGGCCCAGGAGACAGTGCGTTGACTGGGACCCCATGAGCTAAGAGAACCCTCGTGGCCATGTGTGCAGAGAGTTGTCCTTGGGAAACAGGGAGATGCAACCTCATCTTCTCCAATTTGCTCTGGTGGGAGTGAAGGAGAAGCAGGAACAGGTAAGGGAAGCCCAGGGGAAGGTGAACTCTGAGGCCAAACATTTGCCCCATCTTCCATGTGCATTTGGTTTGTGAGCAAACCGCTGGTGTCTGGCAAGCATAGCCATCAATTTCTGTCCTTCCTGACTATCTACCCCACCCCCTCAATGCCCTTGTGGTGGGTGCCTCGGGCCACCCTACTTCCCCTCGTGTAGTAGGCAGGCTCTCGCAGGCTGTTTGGGTATATATGTGGAGTAATGAAACAGGGCAGCCTTCGAGTTGGACTTCAAGTTCAGGTTCTGTCTCTCTGGGTTTTCAACTGTCTAAACTTAGTGCAGCAGTTTAACCATCCTAGACCTGTTTGCTGTTCTTCATAACCAGGATAATGTTTGCAGAATGCTTGGTTAGAATGTAAGCTCTGTGAGAGAGGGGCTTTTTCTTCTTCTTCCTTGTGTCATATTTTATTGCTGCTGTAACAAATTGTTGCAAACCTGTCGGCTAAAACAACCCAGACTTATTCCTTTATAATTTTGAGAGGTCAGAAGTCCAACACAGGCGTCACAGGCAACCACCAAGGCCAAGGTGACAAGAGGGCTGCTTTCCTCTCCTAAGGCTCCAGGGGACAATGTATTATTTCCTCTCCTTTTCCAGCTTCTCAAGGTTTATGCCTTGGCTCAGGACCCATTCATCCATCTCCAAAGCCGGGGACATACCATCTGTCTGTCCCTTTCTCAGCAGGCACAGCTCTCTCTGACCATGGCACAGAAGAATGCTCAATTTTTAAGGACCCATATGGTTACAGCAGGCCCACCTGGCTGGATAATTAAGAAAAGATCTGCTCACCTCAAGAGCCTTAACTTAGCCACATCTGCCAAGTCCCTTTTTGTTTAACGTGATCACAGGTTCCAGGGATTAGGACCTGGCTATGTTTTGTGGGGAGTGACGGGCATTATTCTGTCTTTTATAACTGCCAGCACCCGGGATAGTGCTTGGCACAAAGTAAGCCCTCAAATATTTGCCAAGGGAATGAACTGTGAGTGTTGAAAGACTCGGTGTCTTTAAAGTGCATAGCAGGATACGTGGCAGGTGGATGAGACCGTGGTTGGCGTTTCCTGTTATTTGCAGGCACATTCTCACCACTCAAAGGGAAATTAGAAACGAAACACGACACTACGAGGCCTGCTCACTGGTGAATATTCTCTTGAGGTGCTTACTCCACGGCTGCTCAAATCCATTCTTCCTACTTCAGGGCAAGGAGGCAGAGTTATTTATTTGCATGGACTGAACCTTAACTACTTCTCATATCAGGGTCTATTTTTACTAATTATGTAGATCTTTTCTGAAGAAAGATCTATATATTTTTTAAGTTATTAACCTTCCCCCAAGTACTTTCCAGTGATTCCCAAACTGTGGAGGAACTTTAAAAATATCCCAAGTTCTCTGATTCTACTCTTAGAGAGTTTCACTTCTACCCCTGTAAGATAAACCTCAGAAATGGTCCCTCCCATCTCCCTCCCTACACCCACTTCCCCCCTTCCATCTCCCTCCCCCCTCCCCACATTCTTAGGCTATTTGGTTCTGCAATTCTTAAGGACTGCGCTCCACCCCTGGCTCTTCTGATTCATTTCACTCAGCTTGATTTCTCTCTGAAGCACTCATGGCCTCTGACACACCACATACTAACTTATTCATCTGCTTGTTTGCACTTTTCCGCACTGGGATGTCAGCCCCTGTTTCTGTCCTTTGTTTAATCTGTAGCACCTAGAACAGTTTTGGGTCTGTGACAGTCTGTGACAGGTGCTCAGGAAGTTTTTATTGTACAAATGAATAAACGCATGAATGTTCAGATGCTCACAAATCTCCAACTTAGTTTATGTTCGTGACTGAAGTGTTATGTCCAAAGTTTTAGAGTTTTATTGCCCAAGTCTTTTGCTAACATTAACACAGACTTTAGAAGCAAATTGACTTGGATTTGAATGCAGGTTTCACCAACTACAAGCTGGGCAACCTTTGGCAAGTTACCAAGCTATCAGGAACACCGGCTAGTCATCTTTAGAACAGGAATAGTCGCTGCTCAGCTTACTGGTAGAGAGGGCGATACGGCAGGTTAGACCTTGGAGCTTGATTATTTAGATCCCAGTGCTTAGGTCCCTGTGTTTAGATCCCAGTTCTGTGACTTGCCACGCACCTTCCATAACTCGCTAATAAGTTTACAGCTGTGCGTCCTTTCACCCATCTGTAAAATAGAGATAGCAATAGTATCTACTCTATGTAAACGTATCTTCTCTATGTAAACATGTCCCAGGGCTTACTCGGTAATGATCTATCTATCATTATCACATTTATCAGGATCAAATGTAATCATGTATAAATAATAGTGCTTAGCTTATAATAAGTGTTCAATACGTGTCAGATATGTAATTAATAGGAGAAATGTAAATTGTCTATAATTACATCTCACTTAATACCCATCAGATCAGCAAACATAAAAAATTCATCAAATTTAGAAGTGTACTGGTACCAAACACTGCCAAAGTGAAGGGAAATAGTTTATAATTCTTATCGACTGCTCGTGGGAGTATACAAGGATATAGACATTCTGGAGACTAACACGGCAGTCTATGATGTTCATATAAAATAAAATAAGAAACAAAAGATTTGGGGCCCAATAACAATTATGAAAAATTTTTCATTCCATACAAAACACTTTTTCTTTCAATATTTAGTAAAATTTATTCTTTGAAAATGAAGGCAAGATAAAAAAGTGTTAGATAAGCAAAATCCAAGAACATTTGTTGTCAGTAGAATCGATTTCAGGAAATGGTAAAGGACACTTTTCAGGTTGAAGGGAAGCAAGGCTATAAAAACACAGACCTGAATGAAGCAAGGAAGATAGCTAAAAATGGTAAGTGTGGGCATATATAAGGCTTTTCTGGGTTTCTTAAATTTAATACATAGTTTAAAGCAAAAATAATAACGTGGCCAGACACGGTGGCTCATGCCAGTAATCCTAGCACTCTGCGAGGCTGAAGCTGGTGGATTGCTTGAGCCCATGAGTTTGGCACCAGCCTGAATAAGAGTAAGACTCCATATTTATTAAAAATAAGAAAACTAGCCAGGCATCCTGGCAGAGGCCTATAGTCCCAGCTACAGGAGAAGCTGAGGCAGGGGAGTTGCTTGAGTCCAAGAGTTTGAGGTTGCTTTGAACTGTGATGCAAGGGCACTCTACCCAGGTGACAGAGTGAGACTCTGTCTCAAAATAATAACAATGTCTTATGGGAATATAAGATACACAAAAATAAAATGTATTTTAAAAGGCACATAAGAGATGTAGAAAAGGCAAGAAATAAATGAAATTGTGCCGTTGAAATGTTTTTATATTATGCATGAAATGGCTTAATATTAATTGAAGGTAGACTGATAGGTTAAGAATGGATATAATTGTAATTCTTAATGCAACCCACTAAAAATATTGAATAAGCATATCAAAAAAGCCAGTAGTAGAAAGAAAATAGAATACTAAAAACGATTTTACTGATCAAAAAGAAGGTAGGGGCTCGGCACCTGTGGCTCAATCTGCTAAGGCGCCAGCTACATACACCTAAGGTGGGCGGGTTCGAATCCCCAGCCCGGGCCTGCCAAACAACAATGATGGCTGCAACCAAAAAATGGCCAGGTGTTGTGGCGGGTGCCTGTGATCCCAGCTACTTGGGAGGCTGAGTTGGGAGACTCGCTTGAGCCCAGGAGTTGGAGGTTGCTGTGAGCTGTGATGCCATGGCACTCTACCCAGGGGGATAGCTTGAGGCTCTGTCTCAAAACAAAAAAAGAAGGTAGAAAAAAATGAACATAGAAATGATGGGAAAATAGGAAACAAATAATTTATACTCAGTTATATCGATATTCACAGGAAATGTAAATAAAATTAGCACTGAAATTAAAAAGCAGACACTGTCAGAGTAAATAAAAAAGCAAGCTCCCACAGTTTGCTGGACGAGATTAAACTATATAGAGATACAAGGTAAAAGCAAAAGGATGGAAAAAATATACCAGCTCGGCACCTGTAGCTCAAGTGGCTAAGGCGCCAGCCACATACACCTAAGGTGGTGGGTTCGAATCCCCAGCCCAGGCCCACCAAACAACAATGATGGCTGCAACCAAAAAATAGCTGGGTGTGTGGCGGGCGCCTGTGGTCCCAGCTTGGGAGGCTGAGGCAGGAGACTCGCTTGAGCCCAGGAGTTGGAGGTTGCTGTGAGCTGTGACGCCAGGGCACTCTACCCAGGGGGACAGTTTGAGGCTCTGTCTCAAAACAAAAAAGGAAAAATATACCAAGAAAGTACTGATTCTAAGAAAGCTAGAATGGTTACATTAATATAAGACAAAATAAACATCAAGACGACAAGTAATTCTGGAGACAAAGAAGGATATTTTTAAATAATAAAATGGGCAGCTCTCTAAGAGTTTAAAATTCTAAGTGTATAAAATCTAAGGAGAAAGCTTCAAACTACACGAAGCATAAACTGATGGTCCTAACAGGAGAAACAAGTTGCAACAGCAGGTGGCGATCTGAGCACTCCTCTCTCCGTAACTGAGATGAAAAGCCATGAAGACTGCAGAAGATCTGGATAACTAGCTGGTATTTCCAGAAAATTATGTGTAAAAAGTTCAGAGTAGTTTCTTTTCATGAGCATATAGAATTTTACAAGACAGACCATCTGCTGGTCAATAAAACAAGTTTCAATACACTTAAAACATTTGACCTCATACAAAATACATTTTCTGAGGACAAATGAATTAAGTTAGAAAACTTTTTTAAAAAGCTATCTGTCGGCTCGGTGCCTGTGGCTCAAGCGGCTAAGGCACCAGCCACATACACCTAAGGTGGCGGGTTCGAATCCCCCAGCCCGGGCCCACCAAACAACACTGATGGCTGCAACCAAAAAAAAAAAAAAAAAAAATGACCGGGCGTTGTGGCAGGTGCCTGTGGTCCCAGCTACTTGGGAGGCGGAGGCAGGAGACTCGCTTGAGCCCAGGAGTTGGAGGTTGCTATGAGCTGCGATGCCATGGCACTCTACCCAGCGGGATAGCTTGATGCTCTGTCTCAAAAAAAAAAAGCTATCTGTCAAGAGCAATGTGGTGTCATTGGCTTGAATCCTGGAATAGAGAAAGGACCTTAGTGGAAAAACTGGTAAATCTGAATCTGGACTTCAGTTAGTAAGGTACCAATGTTGGTTTCTTAGTAGTGATACATGTGCCATCTAAGATGGGATAATTCGGGGAGACTAGGTGGGAAACATGCAGAAACTACCAATTGTGTCGTTGGAAATTTTTATAAATCTAAAATTATTCTAAAGCAAAATATTTGTTTTAAGAGCAGATTACTTGGCTCAGTGCCTGTGGCTCAAGTGGCTAAGGCACCAGCCACATACACCTGAGCTGGCGGGCTTGAATCCAGCCTGGGCTCGCCAAACAACAATGACGGCTGCAACCAAAAAATAGCTGGGTACTGTGGTGGGCACCTGTGGTCCCAGCTACTTGGGAGGCGGAGGCAGGAGACTCGCTTGAGCCCAGGAGTTGGAGGTTGCTGTGAGCTGTGATGCCACAGTACTCTACCCAGGGGGACAGCTTGAGGCTCTGTCTCAAAAAAAAAAAAGCAGATTACTTTTTAAAAATCCTCAAATATTTGGAAAGTAAACTACACAGTTATAAACACCCCATGGTTCAAAAAATAAATCACAAAGAAAATTGGAAAATATTTTGAACTAAATGATAAAAATTCTAACATAATGAAATTTGTGAAATTCAGCTAAAACAGTGCTTCGACAGAAATTTGGACCTGTGAATGCTCAATTGGAAAAAAGAAAGTTTAAAATTAATTATCTAAACTTCTTCAAAAGGCTAGAAAAGAATAAATTAAATCCAAAGTAAAAAGACAGAAGGAAGCAATAAAGAGTGGAAATCAATAAAATAGAAAACAGATCATTAAAAGGGAAAAAATCAACAAATCCTGAAGATGGTTCTTTGGCAAGATTAGTAAAGTGGATAATGCCTCAGCAAGACCATTATTTAAAAAGGAAAGAAAATACAAGTCACCAATATCAGGAATGACAAAGGAGACATGATTGCAGACACCACAGGCATTAAAAGGACAATCAGGAAACATCATAAAGAAATAAATGTATGCCCCAAATTCAACAATTTAGATGAAAAGGAAAAACTCCTTGACAGATAACAAATTAACAAAACCAATACAAGAAGAAATAAAAGGTTTTTGAAACCCTAAGTTTGTCAAGAAAAAATAAATTCATAATTAAAATCCTCCCCATAGGAAAACTTCAAAACCAGTGGTTTCACTGGTGAATTTCATCAAACTATTTGAGAAAGAAATAATACTAATCATATGCAAACTTTTTTCTTAATACAGAAGAAAGAGAACACTTCCCAGCCTGTTTTATGAGGCCAGAACGCCCCTTAGACCAATGCCAGACAAATATACCACAAGGAAAGAACACTTCAGACCAGTACTCCTCACATGTATTTATATTTAATCCTTAACAAAATATTAGCAAATTTAATTCACCTACAAATAGAAATGATGGTACAACATGGCCAAGTGGGATTTTTCCCAGGAACACAAGAAAATTGGAAAATCAATAGATTGATGTAAGTCAGTATCTTTACAAAAAAGAGAAAAACTCTACCTATCTCTATATACATATACTATGTATACTATTTTGGTAATACCTACCTCTAGTATAGATCTACATGATCTATAAACTATGTATGTGACATAGGCCTTGTATTCATACTGTTTACAGCAGTGGTTCTCAACCTTCCTAATGCCACGGCCCTTTAATACAGTTCCTGTGGGTCGCGACCCACAGGCTGAGAATCGCTGATTTAGAGGATTTCTTCAACTCAGTAATAAAAAAACAAATAATCCAATTATTTTAATTGGTTAAAACACTTGAATATTTATATGTACCTAAAAATCACTTGAAAAGTTGTTCAATGTCATTAGTTGTCAGTAAAATGCCAAATAAAACCACAATAAGATACTATTTGTCATTCATCAATGTAGATAAAATTCTTAAATCGACAACACAAAATGTTGAGGTCGTGGAGCAACTAGAACTCCCCTGCATCACTAATGAGGGTGTGAAATCATATGACCAGTTTGAAAATCTGTCAATTTCCTATAAAGATATGCCCACCCCCTATGGCCTCACAATTCTATTCTAGGTATACATATTATTTATGACATTTAAAAATATATATACATTGGCCATGTACGTCCAGAAGGTAGAGAAAATATATATATATATATACACATGAAAAGCCTTGTACAAAATGTTCATAGTAGCTTTATACATAATAGAGGAAAAATACAGATAGCCTAAATGTCCATCAAGAAGACACTGAATAACCAAACTGCTTCGTTCATACAATGGACACTACATCAATAAAAAGGAAGTACTGATACACTCAACAGTTTGGAGGAAGCTTAAAAACTTATGTTGAGCTAAAGAAGCCTTGCTAAAAAGTGCACCTACTGTGTGACTGTGTATGAAATACAAGGATAGGCAAAACTAGGCCCTAGTGACAGAAGGTTCCTGGGATGTGAGGGCAGGGGCCCTGGATAGGACTAGCTGGGCAATGGAGTCTCTGGGTCTGTGCACATTCTTCAATAACTACCCACCTTAGATCTGTGCATCACACTGTGATGACTGATATGCACCCATATTAAATAGGAGGAGGGGAGAGAGAGATAAAGAGAAGAGTGAGGGAGGGAAGAGAGGAGAGGAGAGGAGAAGGGAGAAGACAGAGAAAGAGAGAGGAGGGGATGAGGAAGGGCACCTTGCCCAGGGAGTGCAGATCGCTGACTTTGTCACCCTCATTTCTGAGCTCAGGAGAGCCCACATCAGTGGGGGTATAAAGTATATTATCATATCTTGTCATCTGTCTCCCTGAGTCCCTGTGAGGATTATGTGATCGGGGTGTATCTGAAAAATCTTCTGCTGAAGCTTGTGAAGTTGTTTCTATTTTAAGTAATTCTTTCCTTTTTCTTTTTCCTTGTTCTTTTTTTTTTCCTACCCACCTTTTTTCCTTCTTCCTCTCTTTGTCCTTTTGGTAATGGATAAAGGAAATGGTATGCAGATCCCCTCTGAGATCTCTACGGACTGGGCCCACTGGCCTCACTGCAGATACCCAGGGAGACACCTCCAGGAAACTCCAACCCTGATGCCCCCTCAAGTTCCCTGGGGTTTTTACTAAGAGTTGCTGTGTCTCTGGTGGTGCCTGTGGCTCAAAGGAGTAGGGCGCCAGCCCCATATACCAGAGGTGGCGGGTTCAAGCCCAGCCCCAGCCAAAAACTGGAAAAAAAAAAAAAAAGTTGCTATGTCTCTGCTCAAACATGTCTATCCTGTTTGTAGTATTTGTTATTGTGATGTTGTACTTTTATCAAATATTATGTAATCAAGGAAAATGAGTGGCAAAAGACAGTTGTTTCTTTGTGAACTGAGAATGAATACTTCACAAATATTTGATAAAGCAAGTTGCTTAAAATGAGTTCTAATTACCCATACTTCTCCTTTTTGCCCCTCTTCATAAAGAAAAAAAAAATCCTTTCCTTTTCCCTGGGCTAGGAATTTATCATTGAAGTGTAGACACTTTTAAACTAATACTATATACATACACACACACACACACGTACAAAACAGGAAACAATAGCTTTCTCATTTTAAATATCTCTCTGATACATAAATAGCTTTGTAGTAATTATGGCTAATATAATAACAACTCCTATAAATATCCTTATTTACAATATTCCTTTTCTAGGATAGCTGATTTCACTTGCTAAATCTCAGATCACTGTAACTCCTGTGCCTTCAGTGTACCTTTCTAGATGTGCATTTTTTTTTTTTTGAGACAGAGCCTCAAGCTGTCCCCCTGGGTAGAGTGCCCTGGCATCACAGCTCACAGCAACCTCTAACTCCTGGGCTCAAGCGAGTCTCCTGCCTCAGCCTCCCAAGTAGCTGGGACCACAGGTGCCC
>CAUYQV010134370.1:0-25237 GCA_963574575.1 Galagoides demidoff | reverse complement strand
AGTGGTTTCTGGATAGGATCAAAATACTCAGGGCCAACCCACATGAGCCTGAGGACATTATTAATGTTGAGTTAATCTTGATGTATTACTCCAAAGGATACCTGAAATTTGGCTTCCTTTGCTTTTATCCTGAAATGCAGCAAAGCTGATGCTAGTTTCTCCATACCTGGCTCTTTGCATCCTCATCCCTTGACACCTCAATTGGACATCTTTGGTGCACAGTACCATCACCAGCTTTGACTCCTCAAGTATCCTGGCAACCTAGGTGGAACCTGTGTTTGTTATGTTCTCTTGGCCACTCAGATTGAACTCCTGTCCACTCCCCAGGGAGGTCCAGGCCTCTCAGTGGGTTTCTGCAGGCCCACCTACTTCTGGGTCTTTTGGGTTCTCTTCCCCACCCATGCACTATTGAGCTAACCTGCATCCTGGATAAGCCTCATGAGCTAGAAGTTTATAGATGCTGAAAGACACGTGTACAGGTCACATAAGAGGGATGTGAAATAGAAGAGGCATCTAGGTTAGCCGTGGTGGGGACAGAATCCATGAGGGAAGGACATACTCTCAGATGAGCCAGTGGAAAAAAATCTTCAGACTGATAAAAAATAAATAAATGCTATGGCTGTGAAAATCAGAGGACATGAACCTCTGAACAAATGTGATTAATATTCTAAAATACATAAGTAAGAGCATCAAAGAAAAACCCATTGGCATTAGCAAGAGGTTTCCGGGGCCAGATATAAAATAAATTTTTCAAAAAGTTTAGTTTTTTTTATATGCACAAATTTTGAGTGGTAATATATAAAGCAAAGAAAATTCCAATTATAGCAAGACAATATTTTTTTAAGGTTGGGAGAAAGATGATAAAAACAATGGAGGATCTGCATGAAAATTTTAAGTCATGGAGGCATGTAAAAGAATACTTGAGTATTTGGAAAAAATAACATGTTTCTGAATAGAAAAGTTTATTCATATAAAGATTTCACTTCTCCCTCACATTGGTTATAAATTTACGTTTTTAGAACTTGACAAAAATCATTCTAAAGTTTGGACAGAATGGCAAAAATACAACTTTTTAAAAACAAAAGAGAGAATGGCACAGCTAGACTTCATAAAGAGTTATAAAAACAATTTAGCTGTACAAACATCTTAGTGGCTGGCGAAATAAAATCTAATTGGAACAGAATAGAAAATAAAGTAATAACAATGATTTGCATCTATGTAAATATTTACTGTGTGATAATGGTGGATTTTAGATCAACTGGGGAAAGAATAGATTATTTAATTAATGCTGTTAGGAAAATTGGCTCCTTAGAAGGCAAGGCAGATCATTACTTCAGTTTGTATATGGGAATTGATTGCAAGCTGTGGCCTACAGGCCGAATCTGGTTCACGGCTTGTTTTTTGTAAGTGAAATTTATTGACACACAGCCGCGGCCATTCATTTACGTATTATTTATGGTGCTTCTGCACTAACGCTGGCAGGATTGAGTAGTTGAAACAGAAACAGTATAGCTGTAAAGCCATAAACGTTTACTGTCTAAGTCTTTATGTAAAATGTTTGCTCATCCCTACCCTGTCCCATGGAGAGCAGGAACCCGGGCTGCAGCAACAGCAAATTAACAGGAAATATCTTGTTCTTGATGGTTGGGTGAACATATATATATATATATATATATATATATATGTATTTGTCCAATATATATATATCTTTGGAACAATTTTGGGAGTGGAAAGAATGCCCCAAGCAGGCAAATATTGTAAGTGTAGATGCCTATCATGGATCATTCAGAATTAGACTGGAAAGGGAGAAAATGTAAGACAGTGAGTTGAGTAAGATTAGAGTTAACCAAGTTAAAGGGAATGCTAGAAATCAGTGTTGGTAACACCACAGTCTTCTCCTAGTAGCCAGGAGCTTAGTGCCTCTTAATGTATCTTTAGGTACTTTCCATAGGAAATAGTGAATCAGTTATTCTCAGCCCCCCCACCAGACAGAACGCTCTTTATTATGCACCGTAAAAGCACAGGCAAAAACTCAAGTACTTCTTGAGCCGTGCGAGGGACGGAATAGATGTAAGACAAGAACAGAATGTTCAACTCTAATGAGTGGGTAAGGACATGAGAAGACTGGTAGCTTGGGTATTGGAAACAGTGGAGAATGGCCGACGAGAAGGAACAGCTGTAATTACGTGCAGATCTGAGGAGGTGGCAGGGAAACGGTGCCTTGCAAGTGTGACTTAGCAACGAGCCGGCTACCAAGGGCTCTAATGAGGACCGCAGAGTGAAGGTGCTCTTGGGGAATGAGACCTGGGTAATCAGCTCGTTCGTGCCCATCTGTGAGCTTTCCATGTGATGAAAAGCAAGGGAGTCAGGAGGTAGATTGGCCCCAGGGCTGCTCTTCAAGAACGTCTCATCCCAAATTACTGCTTTCTGGTCTGGAAGGGATGCTCTGAACTGAGCACCTGGAGAGCAGCTTCACAGATATCAGCCCTTGGGACTCTAAGCATCTTTTTCTTGTTACTTGGAGGATAAGGACCAGGCCATGGACCACTGATTAGACAAACAGCTGGCCTCATGAAGGGGTGTGTAAGTTTGGCTGCTTTTGAGGGTGACACTATAGGGCAATAGGTATGTATCAATTGAACAAAATAGACCTGACTTCCTACTGCCAAGGAATGCAAAAAGCTTGGCTCAGGAAGATAAATTTGCACCACTGGTGAAAGGCTCCCACCCCCCTGACAGATACATGCAGTGCCTTCGTCCTTACAGAATGAGCCGCAGTTGGTCTTTGTCATGTTAGCAAACGTCTTTTCAAGTTGGGCCTGACCTTCCTTAGTTATAAGGAAGATAACTAACGCTTCCAGTTAGGTCTTTAGATTGACAGAGTTGGAGGGTTTTAATGAATCCTTTAGTCCAGTGCTTTTGAGGACCTGAGAATCTGGGAAGGAGGCGTTGTCCTTGAACCACTTTTAGGATTTCATGATGCGTGTGCAACAGTGTGCCTAAGCTACACAGGTTCAAAGAAATTTCAACTCCTTTGGCTTAGAGTTTGAATGGAATCGACCCAGTGAATAAGGTCATGATTTCATGCTGCTCAGAAACCTGAAGGGGGCGGTTGCTTTGATTAGGAGAAAATGGAGGAAGAGGTTAATTTTCACTTCCTAAATGAAGCATTTTTGTAGTAGACAAGACTTTCACAACCGGATGTCGGGGGAGAAATACAGTCATAGAGAAGACTGAGAACCACCTGTCTTACCCATTGTAAAACCTGCATCGTGGGCGGCCCCTGTGGCTCAAAGGAGTAGGGCGCTGGCCTCATATGACGGAGGTGGTGGGTTCAAACCCAGCCCTGGCCAAAACCAAACAAACAAACAACCCCCCCCCCCCGAAAAACCTGCGTCCCTCCTTTTAATAGGTGATGAATCTTAGACCCAGAAATAAACAGGAGAGGATGGCACAACTCAAGTTGTGGGAAACAGAAACAGCAGAATTTTCCTGCTGGGAGTCCGAGATTCCAAAGGGAGCTATGGGGAACACTAACTCAGGTTCCTGGATATCAGAGCTGCTGATAGGGGCGAATTGGCAACATTTACTGAAGACTCGACTATGTGCTGGGTGCTGTTTCAGAAACTCACACACATCATTTCCATTAGTCCTCAGAGCAATCCTGAGAATTAGGGATTATTCCCCCAAAAGATTCAGATGAGGACTACAGGATGCAAGGCGTCTGTGTGATCTTCCCAGGGTTATGTAATAAGTAAATAAAGGAGCTGGGGTCCACACTGAGGGTGCTGTGGTCGGTCCCAGGGCCAATGCTCTGCCTACTACACCACCTACCTTGGGCCTCTCCTGGCTTCTGCTGACCTAGGGGCATGTGAGCAAAGCCTTCCTGGATGTCTTTTAGAGAAAGAGAAACCGCCCATGATGCATTCAAATGTGTCTGATCTCTTTCAGCTCTCCCCAGAAGAACACAAGTCTGTCTGTCTGTAAATGTTGGATTAGTGGATTTAATCTCTGTGGAAGAGAGAGATGCCACTGTTCTGTGGACCTCTTGAATTCAGACCTAGAGCAAGTGGGGAAGACTTAGAAGGAAGCAGTTGTGATTTAAGGGAAGGTGGGACTTTCTCTACATTACAGAAATGGAACTATTTCCCTTAAAAAGTTCCATGGACCAGGCAGGAGCCACTCTGGCTGTCAGCAAGACCCCTGTTTTCTAATCGGAGCATGGAAACACCCACTGCGTCTCTCCTAAGTCATGTTTTAGCATTCTCAAGGTTAACTTGGTAGGTCCACAGAAGGTCCTTGGAGTGTCACCTGCAGTGGCCTTCCCCTTAGCCAGAAGTTCACTGGAGTGCATCAGTTGCAGGCCTGTGAGAGACATTGGTGACTGGCGTGTGGCTCCAAAGTCCCATTTGGTCTTCTGGTGAGCAGACCTGCACCCATGTGTCCAGGGTGATGGTGTGGGTGGAGCCTCCTTCCCACTGTGTGCGTGCTGGTGTCATTCATGTGACCCTCTCAGTCCATCATCTTTCCCCTTCTTCACCCTGCCCCCTGCCCTGGAAGGCTGACCAATGCCCTTAATGCCCTTCGGCTTCCATGTGGCTGGAAACTGGAGAAGGGAAGAGAGCCTACTCTGGGTGCTTAGTCCCTAGACCCTCTCTGTGCAGTTGGGGCCAGCCATGTCCCTTGAACAGAGATCCCTGCTCCTCTCAAGGCTCAAGGGGACCTTCTCACCACTGCTCTTTCCCACTGGATTCTGGCAACTTTTCTTCCCTCGTCACTGCCATTCTCAGGCATGGCAACAAATTTCCTGTACCTGCCTTTGTCCTGACATCATCTGTATTTTGGTAAATGTTTCCTTTATTCACCGTCCTGGGATTCTGCTCACTTGAACCTGTCCAGAGTGACCCTGATGGGATCCCTAGACATCACCTAACTTGATCTTCATAAAAACTGGAGGAGATTGGGACTGTTAATGATCACCACCTTCACTTTGAAGATGAGGACACCCAGGCAGAGAATGGTGCTGTAGTTCCTGCCAGCATCACTTCATTGGTTGGTAAGGGGCAGAGACAGTTTGCATCCAAACTCTCTGTATTTT
Source organism: Galagoides demidoff (assembly GCA_963574575.1). NCBI lineage: Eukaryota > Metazoa > Chordata > Mammalia > Primates > Galagidae > Galagoides > Galagoides demidoff. The sequence goes on along the minus strand of CAUYQV010134370.1, from coordinate 20,139 downwards.
TCACTACTACATAGGGTGCCTACTTTCATTGCCTCTTTTCCATGAAAGCGTAAGACACAGGGAGAAAAAAAGGAAAATAAAAAGCAGACTTTGTACCTTTGGAACCTGTTCCCAGACCCAAGACCTTATCTCTGCTCTCCAGATCTCACCACCTGAGAGGGTAATAATGATCCCACCACAGGGGGGCTCAGGACTCCTGAGGGGTGAGCTAAGAGATCTGTAAAGAGGTCATTCCTTAGATACCTGAGCTTTTAACCCCTTCAGTTAAATTGAAACTTCATCCCCTATGGCAGCTGAGGCCAAGGGAATGAATGCCTGCATCGCTCGCCTGTGCTTTCTATTAAGCGAGAGCGACTCCTCTTGCGCCCCCTAGAGGCCAGGAGATGCGAGGCTGGAACAGCAAAGGTGAGATTGGGAAGGAGGGGCACCCCAGCACCACAGACTTGGGGGACATCTAGTTGGTCCTCGTCCTTCCCCACATGGCTCATGGCTCTTGTGCTTTGGAAGCATTTACCCCAAGCCTGGCATCTGTTTCTGTGCTGCATTTTACTGAGCTGTCTGCAGAGGGGGCGGTCACCACAAGGTGTTTCATTAGGTGTCTTAATAAGCTGTGTAACTGCAGCCCGCATGTCTCTCCCCTGCGGAGCTGCTTTCTGCGTGAGGCAGGGAAGGGTGGATGGCTCAGACATAATTTGCATTGGCAGCAGGAATATTATTTTTGCATTATAAAGCATGGTGAGTGACCTTATCAAAGCAGGGGAATGAGCAGGCAGCCTGGGAGTGGATACCCGTGGTTCTGGGGAAGCACAGAGGCTGGGGCAGTGGGGGTGACAGTGGGAAGGTGCTGAGTTCCTTGACCACCTGAACCCTCCCAGTGGCTGCCAGATCCCTGGCTTCCCCTACAGGCCCCCGAGAGTTATCTTTATGTAGACACACCCTGGCCTCAGCAGGCGTTGCTCCCCCAGGACGGAGGGCAAGGACTTTGTGTTTTCTTTGGGGGCACCCCTGGCTTTAACTCTTGAGCCCTGCTCCAGCTGGAGGTCTGATTCTGCACCTGCCCAGTTCATTGCTGTCTTCATTTCCTGGAGGCTGGAGCAGTCTCCGATTTCCTGAGGCATTCTGGGATAATGTAGCTTGCACTTGACCATGCTTTGTATACGTGCCATTTCTCCTGACCAGACCGTAGAACACTGTTTGTGCTCATCTCAGATTCATAGAAAATTCAGAGTCAGATTTTTCACAGGCCACATTCACACACACAAGCACCCAAAGACCCTTCACATTAAGACAGGAGGATGGGGAACAGACTTATATACAATCACATACCATTAGCCATGGAAAAGATGACCTTGGACAGCCAACAAATACAACTTCCCTATTTCACAGATGAGGCAACTGAAATCCAGAAAGGGACGTGACCTTACACTTTCCCCAGTCTGGACCTCTGTCCATTATGGTGATCATGGGTGATCACACTGTAAGAGGCAGAAGAACAAGCCAAAAAGAAGCATCACGGGGCTTGGAGTGAGCACTGGTCTGCCTGCTGTGATGGTCTTGAGTCCCTTCACATAACCGGGCAAGCGAGGGGTAGGCTTCTTGATGAGCAAGTTGACCACCTTTGCCCCATGGGGTTCTTTCATCCTTGCCTTCATCACACAGGGGTGGGAGCATAATGTTTTAGTTTTTGTCAATCAGAGCACCAACTTATTCCCTCTCAGAGGGCAGGGTCTTGAAGACCCCAAACCCAACTCTGGGAGAAAATTCTGGGAGAACATGCCTAGGCAGGGAGTCTGTGTGGATAGTCATGGGATGGCAGGCAAGGGACCAGTGGAGGCCTCCAGAATGTGAAGCTTGTCAAATCCCAGTGCCACTATCTCCTTGCAAAGGGTCTTGCCCAAAATAGTCGCCCAGACTGATGCACGAATGAATGAATGGACCAGTGAACACCAGAGCAGTATTAAGCTAACTCTGGACATGTGGGAGGGACCCAGGACAGTGTATTTTAGTGAGTCAGGAGAGGGGAAGGGAAGTTATAGAGCCCTACTTGGCCATTGTCACCGGATAGAGCGATGGGGAGGAGTCAGCATGGATGCCCTCTGGGTCCACCAGGGGACCCACCCACTGCAGGTACCCACATTGGTTTTCTGCCAAAGATTTTCTGGACCACAAAAAAAACAAAAATGAACCATTGCTTCATTGGTCCTGCGGACAGGAGAAAGGACTTCTCGATTCAAGTGGTAAAGTGGCGTTATGGTGACAGTAATTTTGGTATCAGACTCATCTCTAAAGATGAGCTTCTAGTTCTCATTTTCCTTCTTCCTGCCTTTTGAATTTTACAGACTTGCTACCGTGAACCTGGGCTATTTTTTTTTTTTTTTGTCACAAAAAAGTGAAAAGTTAAAAAATACTCTTAATTCAAACCCTGGTATTCTTCCTATTGTTCATGCTACAATGGCAACTGCCAAAGCCACCTTGTATGTTTTTGATGAGAATGGAGTGAAATGATGAATTTAACATGCCTGGCACAGGGCCTGGTATGATGAACTTGGCACTCACATTTGAGGTACTTCCCTCTCCTCTGCTCACCTGGACGGATGCTGCCCCATGTCCCCAACACACACGCTTGATTGTTTTATTTTGAAATTCAGAGTTTTTCCTCATCGCAGTCTATTGTTCTGACAAATTTCATTCAGGTTGTTGATCGTAAAGTTTTCTTGGTCAAGTCTAAACTAAGATTTTACACTTAATACACTTCCACATAATATTTTTTTTTCCTGGCTTGTTAGAGAATTTTCTCCCTAAGGAAGGAGATGTACCTTTCAAGGTCACTGTAAAGTGTTGATGGGTGGCCACGTCTTCCCCCCATTTCCCTCCGATTAGAATGACACATCAGATGGCTTTAGTCCAATCTGGAAGCTCATGCTCACCCTCCTGGGAATCAAAGCCATAGCCACGGGCGTGGTCTCCTTCAGGCGTGAGCTCTATCCTACCCTTCCCCTGCTATACTCCCGTTATACCTGCCACATCCTCTATATTCCTCAAGTTGGATTCAGGCCACTGGAGGTTATCACCCTTGCCAGGTTCCTTCAGAGAAATGACAATTTGAGATGCTACCATCTGCCACATTTACCTGAATTACTTCAAGTTCTGGAGCTTCTGTGACCAAAAAAAGAAGTAATTCCTCGGGTTGATGTGTGACAACTCTCTGCCTTGTGGCAGCTGCCCAAGAGGCTGTGGTGGGAGCAGCCAGTGTGTGGGCCATGAGGAACGAAGTTCCCCAGTGTTCCTGCAGAACCATGCTGACACTGTGAGCCTGTCAGCACACGGAGGCTGTATGTCCCATAAGATGTACACTGAGTAATTGCTTATTTACCCCCTGCCCGTGATCGTCTATCGGAGGCTATCAATAGCTGCAGCTTATGTTCCAAATCTCTTTAGGGAGCCAAAGTTTATCTCAGACAGAAGAAACAAAACCAAAACCTTTGCTTGTGGCATCTTTAAGCCCCAAGTTCCTTTGGAAGGAGTATCCTCTATATGTTTATTTGGCAGGTGGAGACTTTGAGATCCAGGAAGCAAATTTGCTTATTCAGAGTCACACTAGGCCTGATTAGGTGGGTGTTGTGGTCTGAATGTCTGTATCCCCCACAAATGCATATGTTTTAACCTAATCCCCAATGTGGTAATAGTAAGAGATGGGGCCTTTGGGAGGTGATTAGGTCACGAGGGATCTGAATTCATGAATGGAATTAGTGTCCTTATAAATGAGGCTTGAGAGAGCCCCTTTGTCCTTTCTGTCAGGTGAGGACATGTGGAAGGTACCACCTAGGAGGGTCTGGCCCCCACCAGACATGGAATCTTCTGACACCTTGATGTTGCCTTCCCAGCTTCCAGAACTGTGAGCAATAGATTTCTGTGGTTTATAAAACCCCCAATTCTATTGTATTTTGTCGTAACCGTATGAACAATGGGCGTCTCAGCCCCTGCCTGGTAGAGTTAGGTGCTTCCTCTTATAGAAATGGCTCCTTTTTCCATGTCTTCTGGAATATTCTCAGTGTAGCCTCTGTAAAAACGACATCGAACGCGAGGAAGAAGGTCTAAAATCTTGGGTCTAGCTGCAGATGGAGAATATGGGACTTTTCTGATTCTGAGGATTTTCCGAACTGTGGGTCTTCTCATAACAGTGTTTTGTGGCTGGACGCAGTGACTCACGTCTATAGTCCTAGCACTCTGGGAGGCCACGGCAGGTGGATCACTTGAGCTCAGGAGTTCGAGACCAGCCTGAGCAAGAGTGATAGCCTGTCTATACTAAAAATAGAAAAACTAGCTGGGTGTGTTGGCTCAGGTCTACAGTTCCAGCTACTCTTGAGGCTGAGGCAAGAGGATTGCTCAAGCCCAAGAGTTGGAGGTTATGCTGGGCTCTGATGCCACAGTGCAAGCAAGAGAGACTGTCTCAAAAAAAAAAAAAAAAAGATTTGTGCCAAATCTTAAGAGATGAGGAATTGAGCTGGAATTAAAAAAAAAAGAAAGAAAAATAATCAATGTGATGATTAGTACGAATGTGGCTCCTGTGCCATGCTGAGACCTCAGTTTGGGGCTGATGATGAAGTGGGTGATGGAGTGATGGCCGGGACATGTGGCCACTTGTGATGTGGAAGCAGAAGGCCTTCCAACCAAGTTACAGTGTTTCAAGGAGAGCGTCAAACTTTGGCTTGTGCTGGAGCGAAGTTTTTTCCCTTTCCTTCCCAGATTCACAAATATTGAATTATTATCCACTAGCCATGCTGCAGGATACCTACACGTACCTTATCTCTTGTAATAGTTCCCACAAGCTCAAGAACTAGATTCAGGTCAACAGTCTTTTATACATAACTCAGCAATTCAAGAAGCTATGAAAATGGAAAGTGTTTTATTTTTTTGAGTGTAGCTCTAAATTCACGTGGTTGCCAAGTCTGACCACTCTGGTATGAATCTGTCTATCATCTTTGCTTATCTCACATTGTGTGACTTTTCATGTATTTCATTGTGGAAATATTTATGGGTCTGAGCCCAGAATGTCAGCCCAGTGCCCCCTAGGGCTGTTATATGGGCCAATGTTACCTTTCTAAAAATCTGAATCCTTCTGTGTTCTGAAGTGCTCTTATCCTGAGGGTTTGTGATCCGAAATGAGGTCATGGATTATAATCTCTGTTTGAAAGTTGGGGAACGAGAACTTTAGAGAGGTTAAGTGATTTTCCCAAGGACACTCAGCTTATGAATGACACATCCAGAGCTAAACAAATGGAGATTATGAAGGAGTTTTGACTCCTTGTTGGGACTGGTTCCTGATGATGGAATCTTTCATCTGTGAGCTACCTATGTAACAGGAGGCAGGTGCCAGGCCTGCAGTTGGATGGGAGGTCTGCTTTGGGATTGGGTCCCAGCTGGCAGTAGGATTCTGGGGGGGAGGGGGGTAAGACTGTAGTCTACCTCTCATGGAAAGGGGGCTTGGGAAACTTAACAGCCTGTCAGTGGTCTTACCAAACAAGAGGGGTTGAGGTTCCAAAAACCAAAGGCCCACTGACCCAGGGCAACAGGCTTTGAGTCAAGTGGCACAGACAATTCCATGGCCATTAAGGAGAAAGTCAGTGGGTTTGTGGACAGAAGGCCATGAAGGATCCCCTAAATATATGGGGTGCTGGGCTCCAAGTAGCAACTAATGTTGTGAGTGTGGCGTTTAGGCAATGGGCAGGCAGAGCTTGTAGGCTAAAGCTGTGGGGTTGAGGCTCAGGGACTTCAACTCATTGTTTTGTGTTGAATTGTGTCTCTCTCCAAAAGTTACATTAAAGTCCTAAACACGGGTTATCTCAGAATGTGCCCTTATTTGGAAATAGGGTCATTGCAGATGTGATTAGTTTAGATAAGTCACACTGGAGTAGGTGGGTTCCTAATCCCATATGACTGGTGCCCTTGACAGGAGGGAGCTGTGAGAAGACACAGACATACAGAGAGAATGGCAGGTGACAGCAGAGGCAGAAGCTGGGGTTACGTAGCTGCAAACCAGATAATGCCAGGGGTTGCCGGTGAAGCACGAGTTAGCACGAGGCGAAGAGGGCTTCTCCCCTACAGGTTCCAGAGGGAGCAGGGCCCTGCTGACCTTGGATTTGGACTTTCTGGTCCCCCAAACTGGAAAAAATAACTTTCCATTGTTGTAAGTCACCCAGTTTGCAGTACTTTGCTATGGCAAGTGCAGAGAAACCCGTTTGCCCATGTACATCATTAGGCAAGGGTGCTTGGCCTCAGCTGGCATTAGGACTTCCTGGAGTTTCTTGTAAAAAGTCCCATTGCCCCAGCTGCACCCCAGTCTATTTCATAGGATTTCTCAGGGGTGGTCTGAGGCATCAGGATTTTTAAAGCTCTTTTGGTGATTTAAAGCCAAGTTTGAGAACCATGGAGAGTCTGATTAATTTTTTTTATTAAATCATAAAGATACTACACAAGCTGTCCAGTTCCTGGTGGTGACTAAGCACTGGGGAAGCCTGAGGCCAGCTTCGAGGCCACACTTCAGGATGTCCCAGGCCATTCTTCTCAACCCACACCTTTCTCTTCTCTGCTTTCAGCCTGCAGGGCTCGGGAAATAGCTGCTTCTCATTGTTTGTAAAGCCTGGCGCACAGTGAGTGCTTTGTAAGAGTATGCCATCACTATTTCTCCAACTACCCTTTCTCTCTTAAAGCCTCACTTTCTGGAGGGCTACCCCAAAGTGTTAGGATTTTATCATCCTGACTCAAAAAGAAAGCCGTTTCTCATTATGCGTGAAAACTGAGCTTTACTTTCTTTTAATTAAGGCTTTTTTTTTCTTGTCCTTTTTTTTTTTTCAATTTGCCTGAGAGCTAGATCATGTGAAGGGCACTTTTATTTTTTAAAGAGCATGAACACAGAGTAAGCGTGGCTGAATTTCAGAGTGACATTGAGACAGCTTTTCGCTCTGAGAGTAAAGAGAGGCTCGGAATCCTGCTTTGGGTAGGAAGGGCTGCTGGGGGTCAGGGAGGCCGTGTGGGTAGAAGGTCCCCGAAGGCACGCAAGAGGCGTCCACCTCTAGCACCTGGCCTTCCTCTGCCCTGTGGATCTTGCTGGTGTTCTAAGCCTGGTTGGAACACAGAAGGAAGGGAGTTAGATCGGGCCTACCCTCCAGGAGCTCACAGTCCCACAAGGGACACAGCCAGCGCTGTGCAGTGAAATAAGACTCACGAGGCTTATTTCCTGGACCAACTCCAGGGCCAGAGGTGTAGGAGCTGAAGTCTAGCCAGTCCAACCAAAAGCACAGGCTATTGTATACATGGGGGCTGACTGGGCAGCCAACACTGGCTGGTGCCCTGGGCACTGGGGAAAAGATGGGAAAGGGGACCTGGTGCCTGTTTGTATTTGACCTGGAATTCCCTGCCAAGGAGGTATAGATGCCCACCACAGAGAAGTGGGAGGTGACTGAAGCTTTAAAATTAGGGGAGGGACATGACTGATTTTTATATGACATCACTTCTGATTCTCTCCTGGTTCATTGATGACAGCCCAGCTATTCCCATGATCATGACAGGACCACAGAGGTCATGGCATAGCCCCTTTGATCCAGGACCCCCTACAAAGCAGGGCTCCCCAGCCAGCCCTCTGGTGTTCAGAGTGTTATGCTGATCTCAGGGAAGGCACGTCCCTCTGTGTCCAGCTTCCCAGACCCCCAGTGCCAGCCTGGCCAGCTCATTCTGGGGATCCCAGGTTGAGAGGGTACAAAGAAGGACAAGGGCTCAAAATGTGCTGTTCCCTTGGGCAATAGACTGGCTTTTATTTGCAGATTTCATTTTATCTAACAGTTTAAGGGAAGGCCTGGTGCTCTGAAGCTGCCACCTATATTGGAAAATGCGCTTGGTTGTCCTGTTTACTTCCCTAAGCGCACAGATGGACCATCCCATCCAGGGTAGACACACGAGCTCCCAGAGTCGCTCTTGACTCCTCCCTTTCCTCAGGCTCCAGCCTTCTTGTCCTGTCCCAGTCTTATAGATGAGACATCTGCCAAAATGTGTCTAAGTTAGGGCCAGGAAATAAGTGGCCAACTGGGGAGTCACACCTGGGTCTGCCTGGTCCCAAGGCTCGGCTTAGCACCTTGTATTTTGTTATTGTTCCTGTCTGCAGCTCTGGGAACCAAATTCTGGCCTAAGCACAGGTCTGAGAGCTTAAGGACTTGAATTTCCCAAAAAATGTGGTCTTTCTTTTCATATCAAATGCTCTGCTTGGCTCTGCCTCACCAAGCTTATAAGAAGTCTTCTGATTAGGAAAGATTTGCAGGAAATGTAAATGTCCAAGGGCTACCATTTATTCAACAGCCGGCAGCGCACAGACCAAGGGTGACAATGAATGAAGTCCCAGCAGTGATTTATACTGGGTTTGGGGACCTCTCTCCTGGGAGGTGAGTTGGGGCTCTTGCCTCTAGACCTGGACAGCAGGAAGCTGGGGTGACCTGTTCCTGGAGGCTTCCTTACAGATGGCCGAGGTGGACATAGCTTCTTGGTGTCAAATTCTAGACCTAGAGAGAGCTGGCAGAGCCCCAGCCTTCATCTTACAGGTGGGGAAACTAGGCTGGGGGGTGGGGCAAGCAGAGAGGTCTGTCCTATGGAAATTCCTGTTTTACAAACCTTTGTTGTGCACGCTGAGGCCCCCACTTTCTAAACACAGCATTTCTTCTTAATAAGACTCGTGTTTCTATTATGTTTTGCCTGATTAAGAAGGGAGAAGTATTTTCTGCTCTTGTTTACACTCTCTCTGTCTCTCTCAGCTCCCAACCGATGATTGAGATAGAAAGTTTGGGAAATACAGGAATTCGCAGCACATAAAATGAAAATTATCTGCAAACCAAATAATGATCAAAGATAACCATGGTTAATAATTTGGTTTCGTTCCATTTCTTTTTTCTTTATTTTGGTAAGAAAAAGGATGTTCCTGTTGAGAAGAGAGTTTTAAAAGTATTATATGCTACAAGGTATACAACATTCCTGTCCCCCATTCTCTCTCCCCTAAGGCATCCAGTCTCACAAACGCAGTCTGCTAGTGTTGGTTTTGTTTGCCTAGTATCTACAGCCTTCTCTGGAAGCTTCCTTAAACTTCCCTTGCCCCCACAAACATCCTCATACCCCTGTGTGCTTCCCTCCTTCATCTTCCTAATAGAGTTCATCATCCTTTGGAGGTAAGTCAATCTATAGGGTTGGCCGCATTTAACTTTATCAATATTATTTACATCTGAGCTGGGAGGTAGCGTATTATGATTACGTTTCCTGTCCCACTTTCCTGTCATAGAGTTAATACCTACCCTGTTTCATCGATTACTTAGTTTTCTTGTTTTTGGTCACTAAGTTTGTCTAACGCCCCCTCAGAAGTGACATTCTCATCTTTTTATGTTCAAACTGCTCGGGATATTTATTGATTTCATTTCTTTTTTCCCCTGGCAGTCAGTGCAGAAGTGCTTAGGCACTTCCAAATTCCCAGGTTAACCTGGCTTGTGTTTTCTTTAGACCCTAGACATAGTGGTTGCTCTGGGATTTTCTGTTATCACTCTTCTTTTACCAGGCCCCATGAATTCTTTTGTTGGTTTACCTTTTCATTGTATTAAAGCATTCTTAGAGCTTTAATATCATTTTAAATGTTTAATAAGGTTTTAAATATCTTACATGACAGATAATCGTTTGATTTTATCTATACCTTTGGTTGATAGTTTGGCTGGGTATAGAATTCAAGCCGGCTATATTTTTTCCTCAGAATGACTATCTGTTTATTGACATAGAGTAAATTTCACTTTTTGTTATATAGTTACATGGGTTTAGACAAAGGTATCAAATCATATAGTCATCACTGACTAGAGTGATCAACCCTCCAAAAAATTTATGCCATATTGACCCTTGGTAGTCATCTCCTCCCATCCCTACTCCCTGCTCATAGCAGCCACAAATGTTTTCTGACCCATTAGTTTTGCCTTGTCCAGATGCTTTAAGAATAGAAACATAATATGAAACCTTTTGAGTCTGATTTCTTTCACTTTGAGTAATACACTTGAGATTCGTTCATATGGTGGTATGTGTCACTAGTTCATTCTTTTACTCCTGAATAATGTTCCTATTGCATGAACCTACCACAGTTTGTTTGTATGTTCAGCACCTGAAGAACATTTGCATTCTTTCTAGCTTTTGGTGATTAGGGACTACTCTACTATAAACATTGGCATACAGAGTTTTCTATCAATGTAAGTTTTTATTTCTTTGGGGTAAATACTAGGAGGAGAATTGCTGGGTTGTGTAAGTATATATTTGACTTTATAAAAAAAAAATGGCAACCTATTTTCCTAAATGGTTGTACCATTTTGTAAACTTATAAGAAATGTTTGAGGATTTTATTCATTCTATCTCCTCACTAGTACTTGGTATTATCTTTTTTTCTTTTTTAAAATTTTAGCCATGCAAACACATGTGCGGTAGATTCCTGATTTTAATTTGCATTCCTCTAATGAGTAATGATGTTGAAAATCTTTTCATATTGTTTTCTGGATTTTTTTTTTGTGATATGTTCACATCTTTTGGCATTTTCAAAAGAAAGTATGTTGTTTCTTCTGATTGAGAGAGTTTTGAGAGTTCTTGATATATTCTGAACATAAACATTTTTTCAAATGCTTGATATTTAAACTGTTTATGTCTAGTTTATGGCTTGCCTTATTATTATTATTTTTAGAGACAGAGTCTCACTTTGTCACCCTTGGTAGCGTGCCGTGGCATCACAGCTCACAGCAACCTCCAGCTCTTGGGCTTAGGCGATTCTCTTGCCTCAGCCCCCTGATAATCTCTCTCTCTCTCTCTCTCTCTCTTTTTTTTTTTTTTTTGACAAATTCTCTTAGTTGTCTTTTGGATTGTCTAGGCCAATACTCTAATTTTCTTACCCCTTTTCTTCTTTCGTCTCTCCTTCCTTTTCTTGTTCTGTTTTCTGAACAATTTCTTCAGTTTTATCTTCTAAGCTTTCTAGTTGTAATTCTTATTTATGCTTTCATATTTTTAACAACACTGAGCTCTCTTTTGGTTTTAGGAAATGTTCCTTTTTTATGAGATCTTATTCTTAGGTGAAACTTCTTATATATTTTTTAAAATACTTTAAAAAATTGTCTGTTGTTTTCCCTCTGTGCTTTTTGTTTTGATCTCTTCCATTCAGGTCAGAGGTTCCTCAAATGCTGGTTATCACAGGCACTAACATGCTGAGGGTGTATATTGGATGGTAGGTGGCTTGTTATCTGACACTTCTTAACCACATGGATATAAGGCACTAAACTGGTTTTTTTTATTGATGACCATTGGAATGATGAGACCTTAGGTCTTTTCTTCTTCATCTGGTCAGTTTTCACAAAGGTAAAGCTTCTGCACTCCTGAAGATGGGGGAGCATTATAAAAGGCTGGCTCCCAGTGTTTGCAGAGCTGAGTGGGGGATGCCCTCTCTACTCAGTGTGCTGGTGTCAGTAGTTCACCCCTGGTTTTGTGTGGTGCCTTACCTACTCTCAGCAGATCACCACATCCTCCAAGCTAGATCCCCTCTGTTTGATGTGTTGTGGTGACTACATTTTTAGTCTTGTGTAGGAATTGAGAACTATCATGTAGCTACATGACAGATGCAGATGGGGATGTGGAAGGACTTAATATTTTTCATTTCAGGATTTCAGGGAATCCTGCATTCAACCATGTCCGTCCCTACCTTTGGAGAAAACCAGTGTCTCTGATTTCTGGATCTTCCTGGTGCTGGATATGTTGAATTGGCTGCATCCTGCTTCCTTATCTAATCGACACGCTGACTTCAGTGTTCCCTGCTCTGCTCCATCCGTTAGCATTTGTTCAACCATTTTTCTTGTTCCAATATGTTGTTGCTCTCTCTCAATGGCTGCCGTTTTCCTTCCCATCCTCTTGGTATATGTGGGTTTGTTTATGTCTTTTTAATTCATACACCGACATTTTTGTGAGAGTTGGGGAGAAAAATGGAGGTTAATGCATGCAAATCTATTATGCTTAATTAAGAGTTGATCTCTTCTCAAGTCTTTTTTTGATAGATATAGACTACTACTGTACCCATAAAAACATGTCACACACACATATATTAGCTATATATATATTTATATACATATATTACCAATAGGGAACAAGCTATGAATACTTTTAGATGACATTTTGCTCATTTGAAATTCTATCCCTAACATTTTTATTGCATATCCTTTAATGTTTTTATGAATTTTTACATTAATTAAGTTATAGACTATCATATTATTTCATCACGTCTTTACTCTCAGGCATTGCAATTGCCTCCAGCTTATCACTGTTATAAATAATAACTGTTGCAAGATTTTTCACATCATTGTTAGGATTTCTAATTATTTCTTAGATATCAGGATTTCCCAGTTGATAATGTGAGTTAATATTGTATGGGGCTCATGTTGTGTAATATACAACATGACAAAGTGATATATAGTGTTTGATTACCCCTCAGAAAATCTTTATGCCAACTTGTATGTACTTCAAGCCTCAAGTGATGGTCACTGAACCTTTGCTAATGTTAGGAATTATCACTGTTTTAAAATCTCTGCTAATTTGATAAGAGGAAATTACACTGCATTGTATCGATTTGGATTTTCTTTATTACTCACATAGCCAACCACATTTTTTATATTTTGTCCTCTGTGAATTATCTGTTCGTGCATATTTTTATATTTTCTGTATATGTTTATAAGATATTTAAATGGAGTAAGGCTATTCCTCTTTACCTGTTACTCATATTCAAGCATATTTTTATCAGTTTTGATGTGCTTTCAGAATGTTTGATGTCTCTGATGAATAGTTTTAATTTTTATGCTGTTTATTTTAGAAAACTTTGTATCTTCTTTTGCTTTTGGACTTCAAAGGTTATTTTCCTATCCCCACATGGGAGTAATGTTGTCCTATATTTTCCTAGATCTTTAATGATTTGATTATTTCCATTCTTCATGTTCAAATTTTTATAGTTATGAATCACTTAATTGGCCAATTAATTAATTCCGGTTCATCTTGTGGATAGGAATCTGAGCCTGTTGTTTTCAAAATACTGTAGTTAATCAGTATTCTGGAACCACAAATTAATAGTCTAGCCTTTCTCCACTCATTAGACGGGGACCATTATCATCAAACACATTTTCTTATAGGCTCTATTGATGTTCTTTGTTCTTGGTGTCATTAGCCGATCTGTATTTATGTCAGTACAACACTCTTTTAATTATCCTGGCTTTACCAGGTATTTAATACTTGGGAGGATATCCCCTTCTCCTTGCATTTTACTGACAAAGCCAAACAAGAAATGTGGCTCTTTGTGCCTCCTTTCAGATGATCTTTAGAATTACTTTGTCAAGTACCAGAGAACTCCTCTTGGGTTTTATTTGACTTGCAAATATTGTACAAATTATTTTTTGTGAGAATTTCCTTCTTGACTTCAGTGAGTCTTGAGATTTAAAATCATTACATGTTATCTTCCTGTTTCCAGGATTCTTTTATGTCCGTCTGTAAAGTTTTATGGGTTTCTTCATCTGGCCCTCACACATCTCTGTGTAAGTTGATTCTTAGGTATTTTCTACTATTGCAATTTAATTTATTTCCTGTTAGAGGTTCCAAGTGGTTATTGGTGCTATACATGCATAGGAAAGCTGTCGTATTTTACTTATTTATTTTTTTTGACCACTTACTTTACTGGATTCTTTTATCAGTCCTGCACATTTTTGAGTTGGATTTCTGAGTATTCCATCATATCATCAGGCAAACAATGGTAATTTTATCTCTTACATGTTTATCCTATAAAGACATCTCTTTCTCCCTCAGTCCTTCCTTTTCTCTTTCCCTTTTAATTTTATGGCTTCGAACTTGCAAATCGATGTAGAATAATATTTTTATAACCTTGTTCCATTCTTGGATTTAATAGAAATGATTTTAGTGTTTGACCCCTTTATGTGAGGTTGTATTTTGGCTTCAGATAGGCATTGCTATTCTAAGGTAGCATTCTTCTCTGTCTATAAAACTGACATTTTTAAAGCCAAGAATGTCGAAAAAATTTTACCAAAAGTGTCTTCAGCAACAATAGATTAGAGATTGTTTTTCTCACCTTCGTCCTGCTGAAATGATAACATATAAATGCATTTCACATTTTCAAGCAAGCCTTTCCATTCTTGGAATAAGTGTACTGTCTCCGAATTTCCATACATTTCTTTTTCATATCCTAATTAGTTTAATTCAGGGAGCATTTTGTGTGTGTGTGTATGTACATATTTATAGGTGAGATTGTTCTGTAGTCTTTATGTATCGTTTCATTTTTTAAAATGTTTCCACAATTTGTTAAACCAAAAAGCAGACACGGTTAAGATATCAAATAGCTCAGAAGGGCTCATGTTGAAAAGCCACCATATGCTGCTTGGTTTCTCCGCCTCCCAGATCCTACTCTCACGGGTCATCCCTTTCTATTTTTGTTTCTTGATGATTGTCCCTACATGTGTAATTGGTTTGCTTAAAGTGCTTTACTTGACTTATTCACTTCAGATGTCATCTACCAGCTTTCTGGTAAAAGAAATGAGGACTTGCCCTTTCAATCTCCCTCTGCCACCCATTCTATTTAGAGTTTTTACTGTTTGTGCCTTTACCCGATGATCTTTGCAAATTCAGATGCTCTGCGTTTAAGTCTCTATTTCTTTCTCCAGGAGCTGTCAGTAGTGTCTCCTGGGTGGGGTGAGGAAGTTGCCGGAGGTGCTTACCACCCTAGTCACCTCCCTTTCCTCTGTTGCCAGCTTTGTCTTTATTCCTTTGTGGCCAAGGCTGGTAACTCTTAGATTTTCTCTGTAACTATTCTCGCCTTCCATGATTGATCAGTTTCATGATTCTGAAAGCTGAAAATGCATGCAGAGCTCTTCCATCATTCTGTCCTGTAAATTGCTTCATTGCAAAGCCAAAGCATGCGCCAGGGTCATATTTTCTTTTCTGCTGGATTAAGGCATATCTTCAGTTACCTCTCAAAGGAGAATGTTCCTGCCTTCAAGGTTGAGTGGGTTCCCTCTTTTGCTTGCATTCCACTATTTACTTTGATCATTATCTGAACCATCAACTCCTCTTATTTCATGAAAGACATCACTCACTTCCAGGACCCCCTGCTCTACTGTTCGAGTCATTGTTGGCTATTTTTCATGGCTGTCGCCATCTCAGATGTCCTTTTGTAACTAGTATCATTGACTTCCGTCCAACAAGGAAGAATTTTTTTTTCTGCCAGCCTCAGCTTTAGAAGTTTTTTCACTTTATTTAGAAGTTTTTTCACTTTATTTTAGTTTAGTTTTATTTTTTCACTTCCAAATACACTTTTGGAGGCTTGCTTAAGCCTTCTTTAAAATTAAATAAGAAAAAATGCAAAAATTAAAAATTTTCTGTCCAAACAGGACTATGTTTTCAGGTAAGCTTGAGAAAGAGTATGTAGGAAGTGAAATTTTTAAGGTCTTATCTGACTCAAAATGTCTGGGTCAGATTTAGTTGATAGTATTGCTAGGTATACAGTTTCTGGCTAAAAAACATTCTTCCTTAAAATTTGGAAACGATGGTGACCTTTTCTTTTAGGGTTCGAAGTGGTTGATAAGAAATCCTTCAACTGAGCCCCCCTCTGGTCCTCATAGTTTTCATGAGTTTAAACATGTTTTCAACAATTTAAAAAAATCGACTTATGATAATTTTAGAGACCCTAAAAGATAACTATTAACTATCAATGGTCAGTTTGCTCTTTTGGACTGAAAATATGTATTTAGTTGTCACGCCCACCTTCGTTTTTGGTCTTAACATCAGGCTTTGGCGAACTTCCTAAAACGTGTTGGAAAACAGATAATCACTAAGTTTGGAGGTGGCAAAATTTTTCCCTCTTGGGCTGAAGCAAATGGTACGAACCTGGTTCCCTGTGCTGTGTATCAGCATCTCTGATTTCCATCATGGTTCAGACTTTGCTTCCTCCCTTGGAGTTGACAATGGCTTTAACTTCACGTTAAAACTCATGTCTCCACTTAGTTATCTGTCAAAGCCTCAGCCCCTTCAGGCCAGTTGTCTGCCTGATTACATCCTCTACTCAGAGTTGTTTTGAACACAGGAAGACACAGCTGACCAACACGGATAGTTCAACAGGCCCTACTCTCTCTAGTTTCTGAAAAGGAACATGCTGTGTGTGCTTTTCCTCTTCAAAGGTTTCAGTGCATTCAGGAGTGCCATTTCCAAAGGACCTATTATGAAAGCATCAGTAAATGATTAAACGTTATGAGACGTTCCTTGTGGGAGAAGGAGAAAGTATCCACTTCAGAGCAGGCAACTGAAAATTAATATCAGACCTTTATTTTTCAGTGTCCCTTCTCATCTGTCCTCCCATTGCTTTTCTTTTATTTAACTCTTCCTTTTGCTTACAGCATTTGCTCTAGCTTGTTCTGTTTTCTCTCTTCTGTTGTATTTTTTCTCTCCTCAATTATGGAAAACAGGTAGCTTTGCTCCCAGCTTCCCTCCATAAGCTCACATAGTTAAACCCATCTTGATGGGGAGCAAAACAAGGAAGCTTCTGATTGATAGATTCTTTCCTTTAAGACATGAGTAAAAATATTTCTTAACTCATGATGTTTATTCAAGAACTCTCTTGAATGGCATGCTTTTCATTATAGCATGCTTGTGTCACCCACCTCATGAAACATGGCACTGAAGATGGCAGTCATGGCATTTGTCTCCTATGTATAAAATAAAGTGAATGGTGTGTGTGATTCCTAGGATTCCTTTCAGTGCTAACATTTTATAAGGCTATAAATTTGATAACTAAGTTCATTACCACAGAGTAATAGCAGCTCATTCATTCACAACTACATTTATTGAAAACTTACTCTTCATATAAAATTTGAGAGCTTACAAAGCAATTTACATATATTAACTAATTTAGCACTGCTAAAATAATCCATGAGTTCAGTATTATAATTATTATCCCAACTTACATATGGAAAATGTGACTCTCCTATTCAGGTTAAGCTCATAGATAGAAACTGCATTACAGAATTCCTCTTGCCCAATACTTAATAACTTGAGCAAACAAAAAAAAAAAAAGAAAAAATAGATAAAATTAGCAACAACATTGAAATAAGGAAAGGAAATTATCATATGTAGACTTTTTTTTTTTTTTTGGAGACAGAGTCTCACTTTATGCTGTGGTGTCATAGCTCACAGCAACCTCAAACTCTTGGGCTCAAGTGATCCTCTTGGCTCAGCCTCCAAGGTAACTGGGGGACTACTGTGGTGGTGGGGGACTACCGAGGAGCTGGGACTACAGACGCCCACCATGACACCTAGCTATTTTTTTTTTTTTTTTTTTTTTTTTTTAGTAGAAATGGGGTCTTGCTCTTGCTGAGGCTGGTCTCGAACTCCTGAATTCAAGCAATCTTCCTCTCTCGGCCTCCCAGAATATTAGGATTACAGGCATGAGCCACTGCGCCTGGCCTCAAAAATGCAAACTTTAAGCCCTAAATAAGGAAAGAAATAGAAAATACTGGAGCGATGTGGAGTACAGTCAGGCTTCTAACATTTTTTTCCCAGCCAGCAAAAGAACATCCTGAGGTTTCTCATTAATACCCAAACATCAATTGACTGTGTAGCATTAGCTTTATCTGATTAAGGAATAAGAAAAAATGGCCTGGGGCTGGGGCCAGGAGTAGAAACAGGCAATGGAGGAAGATATGGAAACAGTTAACTTTCTCTAATGGTAACAAAATTTTCAGGATTATAAATGAGACTGGGTAAATTATACTGGGAAAATAGGGACTAGATCCTAGGAAAATAGGCACTATTTCCTCGGAGGAAGAGTGAACCCCTGCAGGTGGATGAAGTGAGTGTGGGATACTTCACAAAATCAAGGAAGAAGGAACAGTGTCCTGTATTCAAACCATGAGCTGAGCTCTCCCTTCCTTCTCACGGTTTCATTATGCTCCAGAAATCAGGCAGAATAAAGAAGACTGCGAGCTTTATCTTCAAGTGGAAACAAACAGTTCCCTGATGTGGTGAGAAGAATCAGGGGTCACCAATGCTGTGTGTCACAGCCAATAGAATGTCACGTTGGCGCCACGCAAGCAGAGCCACCGAGGCAGAACAAGAGGGTGAAGAAATGTCATAGCGACACGAAAGCGTGCTACAAATAAAAACAATAGACTGAGAAGGAAGGAAGGAGGGAAAGAAAGAAAGAGAAAGTCAAGAAGGAAGGAAGGAAGAGGACTAGAAAAAAAGAAGGCAGGAAGGAAAGCAGGAAGCCGGCAAACTGGGGACTGTCACACGCAAGAGGAAGGATTCTCAGGAGAAAGGAATGCAAGTTAAAGAACAGAAGTAAATTACTCACAATGACTTCACTCTACAGAACAGTGTTCTTCGAACTTTTTTTATCTCACAGCGCACTTGAACCTGTAGTTTAAACTTCCATGGCACCCTTAAATTATGTTGGTTAAAAAAAAAAAGGAAAAATAATATACTTGTTTTGAAAATAATTTAATTAATGATCTTTAAAAATTGTGCAGCACACCTAGGATGCTCCTGTGGCACCACCAGGGTGCTGGGGCAGACCGGCTGAAAAATCACTGGGCTAGAACACAGGCAGTCAAGGCTGATGGAGCACAGGTACAGAATGTGATTAATAGGCCCCAGAGGAAACAAACTGAGGCCCCAAATAGCATTGATAGGATTAAGAGCCCACAAATAAATTAGTTAACAGCAAAAAAAAAAAAAAAAAATGACAAGAAAAAACAAAATAGAATGTACGTTGCTGGAAATAACATGTAGAGGAAAGTCTTGACGGGCACATGAATGCAGGTGAAACAGAGATAAGGGGAGTTGGGGAAGATTGACAAAAAGATAGCTAAGGAGAAAAGGAGATCTATTCTAAGATTTAAACATATAGATATATGATATAAAGACATGTATAGATGTCACCCTTGATTTATTAAAATATGTAACATAATAGGGCTTCATTTAATTTATAAGAAGAGATTCTTCTCCAGTTGACTATCCATGAAACACCTTTTTTTATTTTTGGCCCAGGCTGGGTTTGAACCCACCACCTCTGGCATATGGGGCTGGTGCCCTACTCCTTTGAGCCACCCAATGAAACACCTTTTTTTAAAAAAGGTTTACTTGCATCAATTTTAAATAACAATTTGAAGTCAGTGCTGTTACTATACCCAATTTTTAGATGAGGAAAGAAAGACATAGTTAAGGAACTCGCCCAAGGTCACATAGCCAGGATACAGGATACAGGGTGGCCGTAAAGGTCATGTGCAACTTAAATGGTTGTCTATTTTAAATTGCATACGAACTTCATGGCCAACCTGTATGTAACACAACTGGGACGTAAGAGAGTAGAATTATGCTGTTCTGCCTCTGGATAGAAAAAATTTCCTGAGTAGACAAATAACTAAATTTGTAGATGAAAAGACCACGTATTACAAACAGATGCGCCATTTTGTCTGCCCACCAGCAATGAAGGAGGTTCCAGTTTCTCCCTATCCTCCCAAAGCCTACTATTGCTTAGGTTTGGGACTATGGGATTCCTCTCATAAGAAATATCTAGAATATGCAAGATCGTAGAGACAGAAAGTGGGTTAGAGGTTACCAGCCTGGAGAAGGGCAGAACGGAGAGTTCTTAATGGTTATAGAATGTCTCTTAAGGGTGATGAAAAAGTTTTAGAAATAGCCATTGGTGGTGGAAAGGATTGTAAGAGCATTTAACACTACTGAATAGTACACTTAAAAGATGGTTAACACAACCAGTTTGATGAAAATATTTCAAAATGTATATAAAACCAGCACATTGTACCTCATGACTGCATTTATGTACACAGCTATGATTTAATAAAAAAAAAATGGTTGACATGTCAAATTTTTGATTTTGTGTTAAATGTTTTCTTTTTCTTTTTCTTTCTTTTTTTTTTTTTTTTTTGAGACAGAGCCTCAAGCTATCCCCCTGGGTAGAGTGCCATGGCATCACAGCTCATAGCAACCTCCAACTCCTGGGCTCAAGCGAGTCTCCTGCCTCCGCCTCCCAAGTAGCTG
>CAUYQV010134369.1:0-15984 GCA_963574575.1 Galagoides demidoff | reverse complement strand
TTTTTTTTTTTTTTTTTTTTGGTTGCAGCCATCATTGTTGTTTGGTGGGCCCGGGCTGGGGATTCGAACCCACCACCTTAGTTGTACGTGGCTGGTGCCTTAGCCGCTTGAGCCACAGGCGCCGAGCCGAGTGATGGTTTTCTAAGGTGTATAGTTTGTGTTTTTATTCATAGAATTCCTTCAAATAATAGTGTACTACTTCAAGTGTAATGTGATAATCTCATATATAATGTTCTTCCAGTTTTCCTTTCCTGTTTTCTGTATGACTTGTCATACATTTTGTTTTTAAATATGTAGTAAACTCTACAATGGATTGTTGTTATTGTTCTTTAAATTAGGGATCAGCATTTTTTTTTTTTTGCCAAAGTTCCAGATAATATATATTTTAGCCTGTTCAGATCATACTGTATTTGGCAAAATTACTGAAGACTGACATGGTAGTGTGAAAGAGGTCATAGATGATGCGCAAACAAGTAGGTGTGACAGTGTTCAAATAAAACTTTATTTACAAAAGAAAAGAAAGCAGGGGGGCAAATGTTCACATCCTTTTTTTTATCTTGGTGAAGATTTTCAATTTTCATCTCAAAAATTTTCATTAAGTTTATTTATAAGTTTGTAACTCAAACACTTGAAAATGAAAAATGCAACTATGAATATATTTACCTTGTTTTAGCAAGAGGCCTATCTTTGGTGTAAGAGGAATGTTTTTTTTAAAGGGGGGGGAAGAATAAATGTTTTGGCAATGTAATATAAATATATTGCCATGTAATGAAATTTTAAATTTATTTTTAAAATGTGTTTATTTTTTTCCACCAAAGATAGGTTCATTATTGCCTAACCATCTTTTTTTCCCCCATTGGTAAAACAATAGTTTAAACACAGCATTCCTATCCCACTGTTTCATATAAATAAGTTTCCTATGAGACCTATACTGATAATACATTTGCATCACATACTTAACTTTTTTCATCTGTGGATGATTTTTTGGTTGATCTGGATCCCACTTCTCTTCCATGACCTGTAAAATTGTCTTTTCCCACTTCTTGGCAGCAGCCCCTTGCAGCCTTGATGGTGTTTCATGTGGCCTGCCCCTTTCTTTGGCTCAGCTCAGCTCGTATGTCCATCATCGGAAGTATACAAAATGTGGTCTAACCACGAAAGAGACTTCCAAGACAAGGGCAGACATAGAGATGCTTTAGTTAAGAAAGCCAAGTTATCTGTACCATCTGTGAATTCAGAATTTGCCAAAGAAAAGTAAGTGGGAAATATATGGTTTTCCTTTTCAATTTCCATGTTAAAATGGGTTCAGTGTTTTGCAATGCCATGTCCTTTATATACCATCGTATTTTATGAGGAGAATATTAGGGGGTTAACAATATAATTACTACCATATCCCATTAGTGCCAGACATGAATTATCAAAAATTAATCAATCTTTGGAAAAGTTATGGCTAAAGTATTACACACTAATTGGATTAAACTGAGAAGTACTTGAAGTAATCTGGGGCAGGGAAAGAGAGAACTTGTAGAAGGAATATTTCTACCTAGAAACTTCTCCATAGCTCTTCAGATACGCTTAATGAGACAGGGCTAGACATCTTGGACAATTTTGAGTTTTTTAGCTGTTAGGTATTTTACATGTTTATAGAGTTAAAATTTAATTTTAAAGGAAAATAATCAGATGAGACGGCTGGTAAGACATTTTAAAATGTGTAGAGTATGGCACTCTATAAGAGTATTATATCCAATGTCTAATTTCTTAGTAGGGAGAACAATGGAAGTAAATTGATGCTTAAAGATGAAATCTTTTCTGGTGATTTTTGATTTACAAACTAAGACAGTTTGGTTGGCGCATGCTAATTCATTCATCATTTAGTTTAACCATTTCAATTAGACAAAAATCTAGACCATACAGAATGATATAAAAAGTAATTATTTCTCTATTTTTTAGTCCTAGTTGCTACAATAAATAATTCTTAATTACAATGGATATTGCAATGAATGTTATTGTTTTCTATAGCGTAGTCTAATACAGGACATGTATCTTTTCCAGTTGGCTCTTCCCCAAGTGCTAATTCAGTGATCCAGATTTGTGTCTCTATTTTCTCTGAGGCATCCTTAGAATCTAATGTAAGTTACTTGTATTCATCTGGATCAATGGAGCATGGAGAGAGAAGCTGGGAAAGGCATTCTTGTCTCTTAATCATTTCAATCTGAAACTGGCACTTACTTTCTGCTCATATGTCCTTGGCTAGAATTTGCCACATAGCTAACACATATCTAAGCGAAGAAAAGAGTAAAAGAAGTTGAAACAGGGTTGGTGAGCATCTAAGCTATCTCCAGTATCGACTTTCTCCTGGATTTCTCAGTCCATGAGGCCCATAAGTCTTCTTTTTAGAAGCAAATGTGTGTGTGTATGTGTTAGTATTTCTTTTCTTGAAACAAAAGTAAGATGATACTATGCTTCTTCTATTATACTTACCTTTATCATTTTGTTGATGATCATTTCATGTGTTGATCATTTTATCTCTCTATATAGAGAGAGGAAATATACATATATATTACATAAATATATTTGTTATTCTTTTTATCGGATGTATAGTATTTCGTTATAGAAACATTCTGTGCCATATTTAGCTATTTCACTGTTGACAGATATTTAGGTCATTTAACCTACTAACACTTTTAAATAAATAATATTTTATAAGCTTGTTAATATGTAGAAGAAAGTGAAATAAATACTTCTCATTAGTTGTATTGTTTAATCTTTACTGTAATTCTATCATAAATTAATATTATCCTTGTTTAAAGGTGGATGAGACTGAAGTTTAGAGATTCTTTGTAATTAGCCCAACAAATCAGAGAAGGTAGGTGGTAGGTAGCATTGCTCATTGACCTAAAAAAATGTTATTCAAAGTTAACAATCATGACCTCTGTGTCACACTAACCCTTAAGCTATACATAGTTGTAGTTTGATAAATAATTATCTGCAAAATGAATGTACAGTTTCCTTTTATATCTAACTCATCAAGGTAAAGAGCCCATTAGAACACTCACAGAAATAATTCTACACCAGTGTCATCTGCTACCCTCATTACCCTGCCCCCAGTCAGCTTTTTCTGAAGCTATATATGTTTATATCTATTCACATGGACTGTGGAGCAAATCCTCAGTCTCTCTCCTCCACATGCTGCATGCTAACTTTTTTCCCTCTAACTCAAGGGCTAGTATTAACTTGCATCAATACCTAGTTGCAAGGGAGTTTGTGAGAGTGAATGTTTCAATTCATTACATGAACATCTAGTTGCAAAGTAGTATAGAAAATGAAGCATTAAACACTGTCTTATAGCTAAATGGTCAAGCGAGGTATTTCTAATTAAGGAGATATGTGCATCAATTCCTTACTCATAGCAACGTTTAGCCTCTGGCAGGTACTAGGGTCCCTGTCTCAGTTTTCAAAACGACAGTGCTCATCTTCAAAATTCTTCTTTTTTTTTTGAGACGGAGCCTCAAGCTATCCCCCTGGGTAGAGTGCCATGGCATCACAGCTCATAGCAACCCCCAACTCCTGGGCTCAAGCACATCTCCTGCCTCTGCCTCCCAAGTAGCTGGGACCACAGGCGCCCGTCACAACGCCTGGCCATTTCTTGGTTGCAGCCATCATTGTTGTTTGGCAGGCCGGGCTGGGGATTCGAACCCGCCACCTTAGGTGCACGTGGCTGGTGCCTTAGCCGATTGAGCCACAGGCGCCGAGCCATCTTCAAACTTCTTACAGCAAAAACAAGATCCTGTGAAGCACAGAGTGAAGGAAGTCGCCAGTGATTTTTTTTTTTTTTTTTTTTTTTTTTTTTTTGCCCTTTGTATTGACGGGTGGGAATTTTTTGTTGTTGTTGCAATTTTTGGCCGGGCCTGGGTTTGAACCCTCCACCTCCGGCATATGGGGCCTGGCTCCCAACTCCTTTGAGCTACAGGTGCTGTACCCTGGGTGGGAATTTTTTATTGGTTCAAAGTTATTAAAAATTATTTTAAAAAATCATAGAATAACCAAATAGTCTTTTATTTTTTATTATTTGACTATGAGTTGACAGGAAATGTGTGTGTTTGTATTTCTTTTCTTGACTGCTTATGTTATGTGAAGTAGGCCTCTACCTATATACTGCGAGAAACACGTCATGAGCAATGGGATAGAAAGGGGAAGAAAGGACACGTGCTTACCTACGCTTGGCCAAACCCAGTTGGAAGACCAGGGTCAAAGGAGCCCAGATATACCCTGCAGCCTGCCTGACATAGAGTTGATCAGAAAATCGTGAGGAGTGGATCTTGAGGAAAAGAGAAATCAAGGCTAATCATTACAGAGGAGAAAGTCTTTAAAGGTAATGAGCACTTCTAAATCCTCTTCACATATCAGTATGTAGGTAGAGGCCTACTTCACATAACATAAGCTGCAGGAGATTTGGATATTTTTGTAAGTAGACTTTGTAGAACCAAGGCTCCAATTTTATCACAGGCTTTGCAATATTGAATGCTTGTGGGGTAGATCTGGGTGGGCAACTTTAAAACTTAGAAAAGTTGTTTTAACTCCTAAAAACTTTGTGGTAGATTAAAGACGGTATAAGGAAATTATTTGCTATTTCTCCTGCTGAGAGGTGGAATTGATTTTCCCCTGCCCCCTTGAAATGGGCCCGGAAGTTGTGACTTGCTAAACCAATAAAGCACTGCAGAAGTGATGTTTGGGGCTTTGGAGGCTTAGGCATAGGAAGCTTTTGCAGCTTTCATGTGGGTCACTGGGAACATTTGCTCTTGGGACACTCCCACTCCAACCACAGCTGTCATACTTTGAGAAAACTCAGGCCCATGTGCAGCCCGTACATAGGTGGTCTAGTCAACCTCTTCAGCTGTCAACGGCCACGTCAGCTCTCAGCCCGGTGGGCTGGCCGTCTTGGACATCTACCCAGTCAAGCTGTTAGGTGACTGTGACCACAGTTGCCTACTAACTGTAACTACCTGGGAGGCCTCAAATAATACCTTCCCAGCTGAACCCCATTAACCCACAGAATCATGAAAGATAATAATGAATTGTAGTTTTAAGCCACTAAGATTGGGGATGGCTTTGACTTAGTAATGATAAGTGATGAAAACCTTAAGGCAATAGGTTCAGAATGCAGTGTAAACCCAAGGAAAATAGCCAGTGATTACTTATCCTGTCACCGACACAGAGGAACAGCTTTAGGATTTGGTTTCAAATTGAGATTTTTATCTAAAACTTAGAACTTTTTTTTAAATTAGAAGTTTATAGACCTTCCCAAACCAGCGAAATTCTTTTTATTTTTTTATTTTTTGCAGTTTTTGGCTGGGGCGAGGTTTGAACCCGCCACCTCCGGCATATGGGGCTGGCACCCTACTCCTTTGAGCCATAGGCACTGCCTGAAATACTCATGTTTTAAAATCATTGTTTGCCTGGCCATTTTTCTTATAGAATATTTTATGTGATCTTTCTGCAATTATTGTCTTTCCTGGTTTTTGCCTCCTTAAGAACACAGAATGCAACTAGGCTTAATGTTTTATCCATGGCAACAAATACTCCAGAGTCTGGCCATTTGACCATGTTTACGTTCTTTATAGAAGCTCTACCCTTCCATGCCTCCAGGCTTCAATATGTATATTATTCAACTGGGGATCTTGTGAAAATACAAATTCTGGTTTGTAGGCCCCAGGTAGTTCCTGAGAGTCTATACTTCTCATATTTCCAGGTGATATCTCTACTGATGCTACAGGTCTACTTTGAGGAGTATGGACTTAAAGGAGTCCTAGAAAAGTAGAAATTAAATTCGAAGACAGATGAGTTTTACTCTTGTAAGAAAAGTAATTCAGCAATAGGTAAGTGATTATCATAAGTCAGGTTTTATTAAATTGGCCCCTAGCAGTAGCCAAGATAGCATTACAAGTTTATATGCTTCCAAAACTTGGCACATTCCTTAAATGTCAAAACTTATCATCATAACACACAAAAAACAAACAAACAAACAACAACAACAAAAACGACAAGCTACCCTCTGTTTCAACTTAATTTTTCTGTGAGAAGTTGAAGATTATGTTAAATTTAGAACATAGATGTTCTATATTCTGGATTTCTTTCTCCCTGGCATGCTCATGCTCTGGAGTGTCCTCTGTTCTTCTACAAGGAGTTTATAAAAACAGGAAAGCTTATGATTTAATTAATGTTTATGAATTGCCTAGATGATTTATTTTATTACATAAAATCTTTGTATGTGTATGTAAAGGCACTGATAATGGAACTGACATGATTACAAATCAGTCTGGAGGGCTTGGTAACTTTGATGGTCTATTTAAGACATAAAGTAACAAAACGAAAAATGTAAATTGAAGATACTGTTGTAGAATTTCATTCCAATTTGCAGTATTTGTTCTCCCTGAATTTCACCCCCAATTGTTGTATTTGTTGTTCTCCTTTTCTGTCCCCAACTAAATTTCCATTTTATTTTTCAGCTATCAAAATTGCAAACTTTTTTTAAGTTACGGTTAGTAAATTGCAAGGAACGTGGTGTTCTCAAATGTTAATGGAAGTTGCAGACGTTTAATATTTTGGGGGGGAATAGAGCATTCTTTATCAAAATTTTAACTTTTTAAATGTTTCAGTTCTAAGAACTTAAGAAAAACAGTCATGTGGCAGTGCCTATAGCTCAGTGGGTAGGGCGCTGGCCACATACTCCAAGACGCACAAGTTCGAACCTAGCCCCCACCAGCTAAAGCAACAATGACAACTACAACAAAAACAATAGCCAGGCATCCTGGTGGGGACCTGTAGTCCCAGCTACCTGGGAGGCTGAGGCAAGAAAATCGTGTAAGCCCAAGAGTTTGAAGTTGCTGTGAGCTGTGATACCATGGCACTCTACCCAGGTGACAGCTTGAGAATCTGAAAAAAACAAAAAAAATGAAAGAAAATAATCATGGATATGTATGGAGATTTATTTAGAAGAATGATAATGACCTAATTTATAAAAGTCAAAAAAAAATAGCAAGATGGGATCACTTAAAAATGCTATAATGCATCTGTGTACAAATGACAAAAAGTTAATTGATAGGTTGAATAGAAGACTATACAGTAACAATAATATATTACCTTTAATAAAAGAGAAGCCACTAAGAATATGAACAATTTGTTGCCAGTTTATTAAAATTCATATATAGACTTCGTAGAAAAATACCAGAAGTACATCCGAATATTTAGAGCTAGAAGTTAAAGGCTGTAGCTATGGGTGACTTAACTTTTTTTCTCCATCCTTTAATATAGAGTCTCAATCATTTTTTATGACTATACTTTTTGGGCGCCCATCTTAAGAAATAACTTAAAGCAGCTTTGAAATACTATTTTAACATGAAAACATTTCTTCCACTTGATTTTATAATTTCCTTCTTTTCCTCTTTAGCAAATTTATTCTGAAGAGAAACCCTGTGTTTCTAACCCCTTCTTCACCGGCTCCAGTAACTTCCCATTAGATATTGTTAATGTGTCTATCCCAGCTTTTTCACCGTTAGATACTGTTTGCATTTTCTGTATTTCTCTCAGTATCATAGTCCTTATCTTTCATGAAACATTGATTTGTCACGTGCTACTCTGTGTCTAGGCTGGACATCACTGTCTTGTTTCGTTTCCTGGTATTTGCCAAATGAGTCATCTCCTCTTATCCATCCTTTATCCAGAAGATGTGTTCTGGACACCTGCTGTGTGCCACATGGCTCTAAGGACACAGAAATGGGTGACCAATTGGAACCTTTTGTTCTCAAGGAGCTCACATTGTAACAGGTGGAAAGAAACAATAAAATAAATAATAAATAAATACTTAGTGCATCAGAATGAAATAAGGTAGGGCAGTGGTATGGATAGAACCAGCAGTGGGGTGAGATTATAATATAAAATAGGATACATTAAAGAAGGCCTCATGGAAAAGGTGTGATTTGAGCAAAGACTTGAGGGACCTGTAGGAACAAAGGGCTAGGGGGAAAAAGTTTTCTTTTTTAATTATTATTTATCTTTTTAGATCATAACTGTGTACATTACTGCATTTATGGGGTATGCTATGCTGATTTTATATACAATTTGGAATGTTTACATCAAACATAGCCTTCACCTCACTTAATTGTTGTGTTAAGACGATTAGGAGTTTTCAGATACACGGTTGAAAATGTGTGATTTGAGCCAAGACTTGAAGAACCTTCAGGAACAAAGGGTTTGGGGGAAAAAAAGTTTTCGGATGTTCATATTCTTGAGTTATTTAAAATAGTTCCCCCCAACACCTCAAATTCGACATTTTCATTTTCCTTTCTTGCACATTGGCTGACCAGAAAAAGATTATTTTGAGAAAAGCATCTTGAAATGAAAAAACAAACAAAAACACTTTGAAGAAGCCATATTTCATCCTATCGGAATCCAGAGGCCGAAATTAATAGAAAGCACGTGTCCAGGAAAGATATCCTGTCCCGAAGGCAACGCCTGTGACCTTGACAGCACTTTCAACTCTTTAAAAATCATAATAAGGCGGAAAGATACCAAGGTTAGCAATGATGAATTAAGTCACTGGAACTAGATGAAAAATGTTGAAAAAAAATAAGAGGCTCTTTATAAAAACCTCTCTTAAAATTTCTAATCAGGAGAGGGTAACTCATTTTTGTGGCATCTCACTCTAGTAGACCATTAAGAAGAAATTGCCTTCCACAGCGAAAAGTCCAGATGGGCTTCTGTTAAAATCTCCTACTGTGCACTGGTTGCTGTAGATGGTTTCCTGTCAGAAGACTGTGTAAATTAGCAGCTTGATGTTCTAAGACTGGGCTAAGTGGTCTGTTTCAGACAGGGAAGAATTTATGGCATGAAAATACAAACGCTTAAGTAATCAGAAAACGATTCCATTTTCTGAGGCTGAATTTACATTAACACTTGGCCTATCGGATAGCTCATCATGTCTTTCCTTGTAGTCAGGAGGACATGTGCTCTGTATCACAGGAAGGCATTGGGGCCGTTTGTAATCTTTTTCTTGAAAAGAATCTTGTAATAAGATGGGAAAGGAGGTTAAGAAAACAATAGATGTATAAATGTCAGTGGAGGGTATACATCTGTAAACCATTCCCTCCTAAAATGTTGGAAAGACTGCAATATAAATACTGCGCCATCACATGTTTTCCTTTTGTCTAGCTCTTCTGTTGTCTGGAGTCTTGGGAGATGAAATGCACACCCCGAAACAGCATCCCCCCACGAACCACAGTGGGAGGATATTACATTATTCTGCGGCCCTGCCTGCTCTTTGTAGCCCCTGGTATTTTCTTCTGCAGGTGCCAGGTCTGGTTCAGGCATGAAGCTCAAACTGAAAACCAAATCAATCGCATACACAGGTGGTTAGACTAGAATGTGTTTGAATCTGAAAACCAGGAAAACGCTTTACGTTAGAATGCTCACAGAAAATAGTAGGAAAAAATCTCCTGGGCGAAGTGATGCCAGTGTCAATAGCTGTGGGCTGCTTCAAATGCAATTGGCCCTTTTCTTTCTCTTTTTTCTTTCTCTTCTTTTCTTTTTCTTTCTTTCTCTCTCTCTCTCTCTTTTTTTTTACACATCTACTCTGCTGTTTTCAGGTTTCGGATAAAGAAGAAAAACTGGAACATTTTGAGAACAAAGGAGAGTTTTACTGTCTAGGCATAAAAATTAAAAATGAAAAATGATTAACTGTATGTTTCAGTTACAAAGATTACACACACACGCGCACACACAGGTGTATGAACGGTGATAGGGTCTCTCGTTCAAGTGCCTGTTTGGGTTAGACAGGTTTAATAAACCATTGGGTTTAAGAGAGTTGGGAGTGGTATGGCCAATGGCATACTTAAAAGCCCAGATGTTACCAAAATAAGTTAGCTACAAATTGGTTGCTTTGTAAAACTATGAACCCTGAGTTGGCAGACCTCTTAAAGAAGAAAGCGGAAGCCTGATTCTGTGCATGGAAGTGTGTATGTGTGTGATTTTCTATAATTTTGTTGCTTAATGTGACGTGTCTCAGCCAGATTGAGTTTACATACATGTTTTGATACATGTATTAAAAGCCCTTTAAGATTCTCTTATCTCACCCACAAGTCCCTGATTGATTAAGAGGTATGTGGGCAGGCTGATAATTACAACAAATTTAATGTATGTTGGGCTGGGTTTTTTTTTTTTTTAAGTAAAACTTCAATTGGTTATCTTGTTATAGAGAAATATTATTCCTTTTTTTAAAAAAAATACATTTCATCAATATTTAAGATTAATTGTTTGTTTCAAAATCCAGAATAAAAAAAAAATTCCTGAAACCTTGGTATCTTAGAACTTAGAATTTTTCTACAAAAGGTGCGTTTACATTTTAATGTAATTTTCAAAGTATAGTTAACCAAATAATTTGTAATTATTTGCCTCAATCTTAAGATGATTGTAAGTACGTTTGCTTCTCCAAAGGACGAGGTCATACAAGCTGCTATGTACTCACTAAGTGAGGGCATCTAAGTCATGCAGAACAAAGAGACTTCTCAGTTAAGAAAAGGACAACCATAAGCTTAGGACAGAATGATGGAATCAAGCACTAGGGGGACCCAGCAAATAGGGCTCCTGGATATTGGGTGATCAAACATCAGGACATCAGGGTGTTCTTGAAGCCCCTGAGAAAGGTGAATAGACCACAGTGAAGATGAAGGCACCGTGGTAGATCATGAGGACCTGAATTCCATTTCTAGTTCTGCCATTAATGCAGAGGATTCGTTTATTCACTCCTACTTCTAAATGAAAAAATGCCTGCATCACACATTTCAGAGGATCTCGCTAGCCCCACCACATTGAGATCACCATTGAATTAGATTTCAAAGAGGTGCTATTTTGATTGGAAATAACCCTGGGGATGAATTAAACACATGTGTGGAATTGAATGGGGTTTTATTAAGGTATGTTCAATTGCAAAATCTAGTATCGGTGCAACAATTTCTATTCTGACTTGACCCAGGCATTAGTCGTTACCTGGGTAGGATTTTTAATCTGTCTTCAGCCTCCTGAATAAAGAAGAAGCCAGGCCCTGCACCGACTTCTCTGCCTTAACACAATGCTCCCTCTTACTCCTGCAGCACCTGAATGTATCTTGGCAATCGTTTGTTTTGTGGAATGTTTCCTGACATCCATTTAGAGGTCACTAAGAATATGCATGTGAAGGGAATAAATAATTGACACATACAGTGAGTGGAAAAGATAATGAGGAGAAATTCAGGACTGTTTCCCATTTGGAAAGAACAACTTCTGCTATCAAATAGGTTTGGCCACGTACTTCTTGTTGCTTCCTGCTGACTTGTCTTTGTTTGTGTTTAAGGAAATAGAGAAAAAGTTACTAAATTAGCTAGAAGACCACTGTGCACAGGCCTCCGATTTCTACTGTCTATAAATATCTATTCAGCCCATGCAACATCTAGGCTAAGTGGAGAAAGTGGCTATGGGGTGAGACACTGACATTGAACTCTGGGAGTTCCAGAACTAAGGAGGATGTGGAAACAGTAAGCACGAAGTTCACTCATGATCTGATGCACCAAATTCACTAAGGATACAATGGCTGCCAGGCTGATGCACAAATCCACTCATGATCTGATACACTAAGTTTACTTGTGATGTGGTGGCTGCAGAGCTGATGCACTCTGTTCACTTATGATATGGTGGCTGCCAAGCTGATGCACCAAGTTCACTCATGCAATTAGCAGCTGTAAAGTCACAACCTTCTCAAGATACCGGAGGAGGCTCATGATGGAGATTGCTGCCTTGGAAGGTGACTGGGTGGGAGAGTGTGGTGAACCACTGGGGAAAGGAGGACGTAAGGAGCAAGTGCCTGTCCCGGAGACTGTAGAGCAGCTCGTTGGTGCCTCCCACAGCTCTGGTGGCGGTCATTCTTTCTCCCAGGGTCACCCCTACACACTATGAGAATCAATTTTTTTTTAAATAAGAATATTTGTCTTTATAGAATCTTGCAAAAAATGACATTAAAGGAATCCTTGAAAGGGAAGAGGAATCACTAAAGGGGTGTCACATATTTGAAGCTAGGTTTTCTTTTGAGAGGTGTGTGAGATGTGTGTTTGTGTGTATGAGGGAGAAGTGGGGAGAGAGAGATCTTGCTGCCATTTTTCTCCCTTGGAACTCCTTTTATATCCTAACTGTAGGCTGATAACCTTCAGACCAGTTTTTGGAAGCAATTTTCTAGGGGTGCTAAAGCAGTCTGGGTTCAAGTGCATACTTCCTAACTTATGAGTATGACTGGTAGAAGATAATTCACCTCTATGAACTCATGGCACAGAAAATCTCAGAAAAGTCTAATTTTTATTTACAAATATATTAATAAGGGAAAACAGTTAATAGGTGATTATCAGGAAAAAGTGGAAAAGAGAGGGATCATAAGAAAAAGAGGTGAGGGGGGAAAAGGATAATTACAGACAGTCTGATAACAGTAAATCTTGCTTTAATAATTTTGTTACTTGCCTTTATGGCAATTGGTGGCTAACAAAGAAGCCACCTGGTCATGAGATGTGTACCTTTGATCAGAATGGCCAGGGTCACTAATAATCACAATTTCAGTTGTTGGTGTATTTACAACGCCCCTATACCCCATCCTCGAACAGCCCTGAGAGTTAAGCTGTGGAGTAGGCATGATGGACCTAATTTCTCCTCCTGTTACTATTTCTATTGTAGTTAGCAAAGACTTGCTAAAGTTAACATGGTGACATGAGGTTCTTCTGTGGGTTCATTGAGACATGCATGCAAAGCCCTGAAGATGAAATTTGGTTCCATGTGAGCAGTGAGCAATGCTATTTCTTCATCATTATCATCAGTTATCATCATCACCATCATCAGCAGTACCATTACAAAAGGACCCTGATTTACAGAGCACACAGGAATTATTTCGATCTTCCAAACTTGGAACATGTTCTGCTCCAGCTCTCATATGTTGGCTAGGAGAATCAAGCACCTGCTTGCAGCATCCTTTCCAGGAAAGTCTAAATAAGAGGATATTAGAAAGATGATGCCAAGTCTACCCAACCTCTCTAATAAGAGCACTCTGCTCAAGAAGACGATCACAAATAGCTGAATAGTATTCCATACAAATAATCAAAATCTCCTGGTATTTTAGGAGAATTATTCATGGCCCCAGCTCTAATTTCCATTCTCCTCTTCCTATTCTGTAATGGCAGGAAGAGTTTTCAAAGACATGTCAAAGAGTCAAGGTTCTAAAGGAAGAGCAAATTCTGTGGACATCACCCCAAAAATCCTATCCCAAAGGCCCCAAACCAATCATTCCATTACCTCTGTTAATTCTATGAATATTTAGGATAAAATTTCATGTCATGAGTGAGGCGCTCAAATATTTTCCCATCTTTTGCTCCAAACTTGGATAAATCCATCTGCCAACACTCCTAACTTCTCCAGAGAACACTAGGTCCACTTACATCCCAAAGCCTTGACTCTATCGTAGTAGGAATTGGTGGCCCTAGTGTGCTCTGCTTCTGTTACCATTTACCTTATTGGTGGCTGAGGAAAAGACATGACAAAATCAGTTTGAAAGACCAACATGTTACAAATACACTTCCTGTTCAACCCCCTGTTTGTATTTTGTTTTGGTATTGATTTCTGCTTTTGTCTGAAGTCCTTCCTTTTCCGGTCAAGTCTTTGGTACTGTCCTGGAAGGGTGAATGGAATGCTATTCAGTTTTCCAAACTGTCTCTCTTTCTTTTTCTCTCCTTGCCTTTCCCTTCCTTGACTTTTATCTCATGGCTTTGCCTTTCTTTTCTCTTTTTTCCTCTTTCCTTCCTCCACCTCTCTTTTTTCTTGACTAACCTTGTTCTGGAAGTAAACATTTAAAAAGGATTCCTGGGAAGCACCTGTGGTTAAGTAGGTAGGGCTCTGGCCCCATTTACCAAGGGTGGCGGGTTCAAAACCAGCCCTGGCCAAACTGCAACAAAAACAACAACAAAAATAGGTGAGCACGGTGATGGGTGCCTGTAGTCCCAGCTACTTGGGAGGCTGAGGCAAGAGAATTGTCTAAGCCCAGGAGTTGGAGGTGGCTGTGAGCTGTGATGCCACAGCACTCTACTGAGGGTGATAAAGTGAGACTCTGTCTGTAACAATAAATAAATAAAAATGATTCCTTCAGGACACCATTATTGACAATGAATAGTTATGCTAGATGCATTTTATTCCTTGGGTACAGTTCAAAATTTAATTTACCTTGGTGGTTATAGTGGACTCTGTTTCTCATTGAGAGAAAAATGGAGGAAAAAAAATACACAAAAGGGGTTTTGTCTGATTCCCAATGTTGCTTACCTGGCAATTTTCTGATGATGAGGGGGCAGAGGGAGGAACCCGCTGAAATCTGGTTCTCTTCATCCAGCCTTGTGTCATAATGTAGCTGATGTCGATTCAGTTCCAGAGGCACATTGAGTAAAATCAAGAGTACGAATAAGACTGCACGGCTGACATTCACTGAGCACTGACCATCTGCCAGGCAAAGTGCAAGCATTTTATGTGCATTAACTTGTTTAAATCTAATCCCAGCCCCCCTTTTAAATATTAGAATTTGTACATGTAGAGAGTTTAAATACCTTTCCAAGAAACAAATCTGCAAGGGTGTTCTCTTATGCTCTTTGATAGAGTTCCTCTTGCATATTGCATGTGGTTTGTTTTTTTTTTGTAGCAGTTATTGTTGTTTAGCTGGCCCAGGCTGGGTTCGAACCTGCCAGCCTCGGTGTACGTGGCTGACGCCATAATCACTGTGCTACAGGCGCCGAGCCGTATTGCATGTGTTTTTGAAAACACCAATGCAGACATCACTTGAGGAAACATTTAAAGAGTGATTTACTTGGACAGCAATCTGATCTGAATATATTTTTATAAGTATACATTCTAATTATTTTGTCATCTCCAGCCCCTTATTAGAAGCTTTTAAGACACCAAATAATGTGTGAGAGGTGAACTGAGGTTTTAAACACATGTAGAGTGATTTAAGGATGCTGGTCCTTTCTTTTTCCTCTCCTTTGTTTTCAACAAATATTTCATAAATGCTTATTCACTAACTCACTTCAACAATTATCTCACCAGCTAAGGAAACTCTATTCCTCCACAAGCATTAAATCATTTGTGGAATTTTTGAGCTCACTGTGTACTTTTTAATTACCAGCTAGTTGACTAACCCCAGATGGCTCTGGTCTTTACCATCACCTTTGTTTTTTTGTGCCTGCCCTTTTGAATCTTGGGTACAGTTTACATACCTGCTGATTGGACATAGTGCTCAGGTCGCAAGGTGATTGTGAGAATTAAATGCTATAAACAACATGCTTCGGGGAACAATGCAAAGGGCCTAAGGGTAGAATAATTTT
Organism: Galagoides demidoff; assembly: GCA_963574575.1. Classification (NCBI taxonomy): domain Eukaryota; kingdom Metazoa; phylum Chordata; class Mammalia; order Primates; family Galagidae; genus Galagoides; species Galagoides demidoff. Next base: position 559 of record CAUYQV010134369.1, on the reverse strand, counting down.
ACATCATTGGGAGCTCCTATGGAGAATTTCAACAGCTTTCATTTTCTGAGGCCATTTGTTGTGTTCAGGATGGGACCAACAGAAAGGCACTTCCACTTAGTATACTTACTCCATTCAAAGTTTCCCAAGAAGTCCTATTTCAGACCCCAATCAGAAACGATTGAGTAAGAGGCATGAAGAGCTTCATTGCTTGTTTTGTGAAAACTAACGAGATGTAACCAGTTTGATGAAAATATTTCAAATTGGATAAGAAAACACTACACTGGCTCGGCGCCTGTGGCTCAATCGGCTAAGGCGCCAGCCACATACACCTAAGGTGGCGGGTTCCAATCCCCAGCCCGGGCCCGCCAAACAACAATGATGGCTGCAACCAAAAAATGGCCGGGCGTTGTGGTGGGCGCCTGTCGTCCCAGCTACTTGGGAGGCGGAGGCAGGAGACTCGCTGGAGCCCAGGAGTTGGAGGTTGCTATGAGCTGTGATGCCATGGCACTCTACCCAGGGGGATAGCTTGAGGCTCCATCTCAAAAAAAAAAAAAAGAAAACACTACACTGTACCTCA
>CAUYQV010134368.1:0-12449 GCA_963574575.1 Galagoides demidoff | reverse complement strand
ACGTACACCCAGGGTGGCGGGTTTAAATCCCCAGCCCGGCTGCCAAACAACAATGATGGCTGTAACCAAAAAATGGCCGGGCGTTGTGGCGGGCGCCTGTGGTCCCAGCTACTTGGGAGGTGGAGGCAGGAGACTCGCTTGAGCCCAGGAGTTGGATGTTGCTGTGAGCTGTGATGCCATGGCACTCTACCCAGGGGAATAGCTTGAGGCTCCGTCTCAAAAAAAAAAAAAACAACTTGCTTATTTCTTTACTTTTATAATCTGGAATTCTTCTGTAAAAAAGCAAATTTATTTCATTATTTATGGGTCATTTTGCTACCACAAAATACAGAAAATATGAAAAGTAGAATAAACGCTCAATTAATTCCCTTTAATAGTTAAGGAGTTAGTGACCAATGAGTTTTGTGTTTGTTTTGTTATTACTATTGTTCAACTTTCTTTTATGGGATATATCATAATTAACTCATAGATTTAAAAATATTCAGTATATTTCACTCAATTGTGGTTATATTTTTGATGTTCAAATTAATCATCTTTGGCCATTGAGAGTCCCTCCAATTTAGCCCTTTTGTCTTTTTGACAGAACTTTATTAGTCTTTGATAATTTATTTGCTTTCTGGTGCTAGATACATTAGGTTTATCTTCTATTTTACCTACCCCAGGTCTGAAACCAATCTCTCCTCTGGGAAACCCTTCTTCACTTCAGTGGAAAAATTTTTGGGTAACAAACAGGGGCCCTAGGGATGCTCATTGCACTGGAATACCGCTGCTTTTAGGCTTTTCGGTTGACAGCTGTAGGAAATGTTTTGTTTTGTTTTATTTTTAAGAAAAACTATCAGGTTTAAACTGATATTTTTAACTCAAAATATCAGTTTAATATTAAGTAATTTATTACAATTTTTAAATATATATATTTAAACACTGAAAATGTTTCTAGCAACATTATTTTGCTTTAGCCTCTCTACATTTATAAAAAAGTTTTAACTTAATGCTAACATTACAACTAACAATAAGACTAATGAATGAAATGCACTAAGATTATTTTGTAGTTCTATTTGTCCATGGAATATATTCCATTAAGGGTATTTATTTAAAACACTGTTTTCTAAAGCTATTTGGATAATTCTTTTCTTTGTATAGTTAGAACAATGTAAAATTCATGCCATGTCCTTCTCATATCTCTTACTCAAGAATTTAGCTTTCTGGTTTCATTTTCTCTCAGTAATACCTTATTTAAGGTCACCCAGTAAGTGACAATCAGGAATTGGGTCAGGCAGTCTGATGCCAAGGCACCCTTTCACTTACTTTTTTTTCAGCTAGTTTGCTGATTTGCTGATCATATATCTGGGTTTCCAAAGGGCCCGCTAAACTAATTTGCATGGGGTTAGTGGTTGGAGGAGAGAAAGGACTGAATCAGATTATGAAAGCTCAGACTTCTGACAGGGACTAAAGTAAATGTGGACGTGAGCATAATAGGATTAATCTGGCCAGACATCTCTTATTTGAGTCTATTTGTAGCCGCTTATTCTGCAGCCCTGGATGATATGGCTGTTGGGAAAGGTAGTTTTGTTTTTTTGGTTTTTTTTTTTTTTTTACCAGAAACAGGAGGTGCTGTGAAGGCTTCCAAGCTACTGACTGTACTCATGCTTTCCTCTTCTCTTGGACAGTTCTTACATAGTCTATAGATGGCTTAAATTTACTTCTAAGAAAAGCTTTCCCTAACATTAGGCTGGGGGGGCTCTGCTATGCATTCCCATGCCATCCTATCCTTCAGCATTTTTCTCACTTACCAGGATGCAAATTAAGTGAAAATAAGGTAGGTGTCTTGCTCAAATTGTATCCCAGCCTTAGCATAATGCCTGGCAAATAAAAGACTCTTGATAAAAATTTGTTAAATTCATGCTATATATTAAATCAATGAGAGAATCCATTGATTTCTGAATAAATCAAATGAATAAGATTGAGTGATCAGAATGGCCTGCCCTACTTCTACTATTTTTATTTATTAGTGCAAAACTAAAAACAAACACATAAAGTCTAAAAGCTTGAGTACCTAAGAAAATAGGCTCTCTAAAATGTAAAATTTGGAAATCCATGAAAGAAGTTAACACATCTAAATATTTAAATTTAGGAAAGAAATACTAATTATTGGGAGACACTCATTAAGGTAGAAAAAGACACCGTCATTAGCCATATGTTGTCGAACACTTGTGAAAGCAACAGCTTCCAGCTGAATGACCTGACCCAGATCTGTCAGGCCTATTTGGCTTTGTCTTGCTACCCAGTTTTTGGAGAAAGGAAAATCTGCAGGCTTTGGGATCACCTACCCAGAAAGGGCTTTACTCGGAAGTTAAATGGTTATGTGTAGGAATCTTTTATTTTTGTTTTTTTTGTTTTGTTACTATTCACATGGTTCAAATGTAAAAAGATATAAAATAATATACATTGAGAAGCTTCCTTACCACTCCTATCCCTGACCTCATTCCTTACACCTCTCAACACCATGAATAACCACTTTTATTAGTATTTTTGCAATATTTATTTATGCAGATGGAAGTATGTTTATTTTTTATTTCCCTCTCTTCCTCTTCCCCTCACACAAAAGATAGTATACTACAGATATTGTTCTATTTAGGGTTTTCTTCACGTATATCCTGGAGATACTTCTATAATAGTACATATAAAGCTTCCTCAGTCTTTTACTCACAGTTGCACTGCCCCCCAAAGTTTGTTTGACCTGTTCCTTAATGATTGTATAGCTATTTCCAATCTTTTGCCATTACAATAATATGATAAATAACCCTTAAACATGAAAGAGAAAATTATTTTAGACTAGTACCAGTAAAAGTGAATTAGAGCATTAAATGGGGGCTGTCTTGCAAGTAACTAAGGCAGGAGTCCCTTTGTGGGACTGAGAAGGGGGTTGTGAAGGCATTGTAGTCAGCTGAATGTGTAATGAATGATCAGACCCATCTGTCCAAGAAAGAGCTTTTCTTGTTTTAATTTTTTTTTCCAAGTGTGACAAACAGTAGGTTTTAGGGAGAACAGCCAAATAGGGAGATCATCTGTACAGCCCCAGGTATGTAACTTTAATAAGATGTTTTTAATAGCGTAGAAAATATCCAGTTACTCCTTAGGAAGAAAAACAATGATTTGAAAAACCTATTCTTGGTCACTTTCCCAAATTCCAGCAACTTTTTTAAAGGCCAAGATTCATGATTTAAGATAAAGACTCCCTCCCTGATAAGACTCTTGGCAAGCTAGAAGCAAAGCAGACACCGTTGTGAGTCCACCCAACATCCACCTCCCTTCAACTCTGCTAGGAGAGCCTTGCCTTTGTCAGGTAGTCCCGCCCACTATGTGGCATAGGCTAGCCTGATTCATGGCAAGAAACTTTATGCAGATACTTGGCTGAGTTATTTCCATATGACTCATTTTGGCCAATGAGGCTGACAAGCAGTCTGGAAAGGCAAGGTAGACTTTTGGGAGAGCAGTTAAGAGCACAGTCCTCTTCATTTGTTTGCCAAGAGGTGGTATCTCAAATGTCTGTCCAGGTCTTGCAAGTAGGGAACAAAATCATCCCTGCTCTTTATCTACTCCACAGGTGACTGGGTCAATAAGGGCTGAATGGGACACCAGGCACCTAGGCAGTTGCTTCTTCAAACCATGTTCTTTCAATAACTGTAAATAGAGTTGGGGAGAAATAGATTTTCTGTCAGTACTCTGTTTGCTAGAAACAAATTAACTTGAATTTATTCTTATTAACTGAAGCAGAGTTAGTATTCTGAAAACATCAGTTCACAGCTCACTTTTCCTTTAGCTCTTCTTTCTACACGCTAATGATTTCTTTGAACTAGACAAGTTCCTCAGAGGCACAGTGAAGGGCATACAATTTAGGTAACACAAAAGATTATGCTTATCAGCTGCTCAGCACTATTCACACATTATTTGGTTTCACATCTCTGTTCTGCTGACTTTTTATTTTAGGGCTACTGCTTGTGAATGTTCCAGAAAAATTCACCAGGGATATAGGTCTGCTTTAGAAAGTTTTGTTTCCTTTTTAATGTTTCCCTTCAAAGGTAGTAGTTTGGAGGGAGGTGAATTCACATTTTTGTCAATTTGTTCCAGTGATAAGCATGATTTTACGGAGCAGCATACCACAATAGCTAAAACTGGTTGCTTATCCCCTAGTGTGGCTCTGCATTCCACATGAAATACAAGATGACCTCAGAGAGAGTAGAATACAAAGTGCCATGAGGCACAAAGGGGGAAAAATGACTTTTTGTGGCTATTTTGAAGGTAGTTTGTATACTGGGAGAAAACATGGGTTAAAGAGCCAGAAGCAGGACAGGCTACTTAAATGGCAGTGCTCAAACCCCAAAAATGAAAATGTGAAGCTCCGTGTGGAAAAAAATTAAGAATTTCAAGCCAGCAACTGTGAGCATTTAACCAAGTGTCGGGGCCCTGTTCTTACTGGCATATTTATAAAGCTGCCCTTTCCCCGAGAGCCTTGGGTTCAAATCTCACTCCTGCCTCTCCTAAGCTTCCTGGCTTGGAAGAGTCACCCTGAGTCTCATTTTTTTCATCTGTAAAATAGGGAGAACTGAACCTCCCTTTAAAAGTTGCCATGAAGGTGAAGTGAAAAGAACTCGACACAAGATAGGTGCACATTCCTCTATCTTAGACGCCCATCTTTGATTTCTATTCTCATTTACCAGTTTCCTTTTAAAATCATTCAAAGGGGTATTGGAGAGAACCTTACATCCTAAGTGGCCCAAATCCGACCACTGAGGATCTACCAAATGGCGATTTTATATGGATAAACATTGTACAAACTCTTTAGCATGACTTGAAACAGTCCCATCTTTAGACTCAGGCACCTTTGTCTCTTCTTTGGTTCCTCGGTTTTCGAGGACATGCACCTCTACCCTTACCCACCCGGCGATCTTACGGATGTACCCTACCCCATCTAAGGAGAAGTCCCTGGAACCTGGACAGGGACGATCCTCCTATACCCAGAACCCCAGGATTCCTACCCAAATGGCCCTTTAGCCCGCTTCCCGAACCGCCTAGCCTCTGCAATGGGACCTCCTCGCGGCAGGACGGAACCAAACCTCGGGCACCAAGAACTGCTCTCAACCGGATTCAAGCGGGGACTGCTGGGCAGAGCTCGGGCGCGCCGGGGAGACCGAGACTGGGCGGCGATGGCACGCATGCGCACCAGGCCCCCAGCGGAAAGACCCGAGCACCGGCCGAACCGGAGGTCGGCGGCTTCCATTCGGACTTTCCCCCTCCCCCTCTCCCTCCTCCTCTGTCTTAGTTCAGTCCCACTACGCTCGCCCCACCGCCGCCAACGGAGCGGGCCTGCCTGACTTTCAAGGTTCCGGTATGTTGGTCCCGCGCGGCGGCTCACACCTGTAAGCCTGGTACTCTGGGATCCTGAGATGGGAAGTTCTCGTGAGCTCAGTAGTTTGAGACCACCCAGACTAAGAGCGAGACCCTGGCCTCTAAAAAGAAAAAAAAAAGTCCCCGTATTCTAGCTTCAACCTGCTCTTTAGCTCTGTAGAGACGCGTGGACGCTTCTGCGCATCTTCTCTTAACTACTTATGATTTCCCCAAGTATTCAGGGGCGTTTTAAAATACCTCTACGCCATCTCCATGATGCTGTCTCAAACCTTTCTCCTTTTTCTCCACTTGAAGAAATTCGACCAGTTTATGGGTCAACTCCTATGACAGTCATCCGTGGGAGTCCTCCCAACCATCCCAGCCCATCCCCAGGCAGGGTTAGATACTGCATGTCCCCCACCCTAACTCCTACGACCTCATAGCACCGCCTGTGAAAACATCACCGCGTATGTAATCCCCCCCCGCCATAATAGACTGCGGGGAGGGGGAGGTCTCTTCCAAGGCAGGAAACGTTTTTCTTTCTTTATATTTATTTTCAAGGTCTACTCCAGCACCTGGCACCCGGAAGTCAGTATCATTATGATGGTTGTAGTCATCAAAATCCCGGTGACCAGGTGACCTTATGCAAATTGCTGAAACATATTTCCAATTTTTAAAATAGAAACAAATACAAAGTCTCACTCTGGCGCCCTGACTACAGTGCGTGGCTCACAGTAACCTCAAGACCTTGGGCTCAAGCGATCCTCTTGCTTCCGTTTTTCTATTTTTAGTGAGGCTTGCACTTTCTCAGGCTAGCCCGGAACTCTTGAGCTCAAGAAATCACCTGCCTCGGCCTCCCAGAGTGTTAGGATTACAGGCGTGAGCATCGGCGCCTGGCCCATAATTACATTCTTGAATAATGCTAAGATGTTTATTAAACAAAACCTTTCATCCAAATTGCTTCAGCACAGTGATAAATAGTATGGACTCAATAAAGGATACGCATGATTAAACTAGCTCTTATGTTCTGATTTTTGGTAACCTGTTAGAGGAAGTAGTCTTTTGAAACCTACAACCTGGTTTCTATTTGGTGAGAAAAAATTGTTTTTAATAGTATAATCTTAATAGAAGTGTGAGAAAATGGGTCTTAAGAATTACCTGATGTAAGGTAACACCTGGAAATGGTTTATTAAAAAGTCACCAAGTAATTTTTTTTAGTAAATCCAATTTGATGTGTAACACTTGCTACTCTGAATGGGGGAGAAAAATACTACATTACAATCTGTTCTGAGAGATATGCATAATAATGTTCATATATCAACTAAAATAAGGAAATACAAAGTATATTTTTCTGACTACATTTAAGAACTTTCAGAACTTCTTTAAGAACTTTACATAATCATATATACCTATTATGTTTTTATAACTATTCCTATAAAATTTGGGTATTACTACCAAAATGCTTTAAGTATACATATACATGGTCAGCTTAGTATTTTTTTAAAAAGCAAAAATTACCAAAAAAATGCTATTGAAAACAAAAAGAATTGCTATGAGTTATTATGTAGGTTATATCCAGTCTGCTATGACTTATCCCAAATTGAGGCTTTTTTTTTCTATAGAATATTGTGAAATATTTAATAAAACTATTGATATTTGCATTACTATACATATAAATCTCATCTTTATTCAAGAGAAAACTAAGAAAATGGAATATGACTTGGGCTTGTGGGAAAAATAAAAATAATGTTGAACTTATTTGAATTTTATTTCTCATACAGAATGTTATAAAGTTGGCTTCTTTGGTAAAGAACTTAATGATCTCAATTTTCTTTTTCCATGTTAGTGCAAAATAAAGTGTCCATGCTATTATTGTGCTGGTATCTGCCTGCTTACAATTTCCACTGTGGAAACTACACACCTATCTATCTACAACAGTTAATTATCTATTTTTTACACAACAGCATGTTTTAAATTGACTTAAATCATACAAGCTGCTAATTTAAAAATTTAAGAATATGAAGATATCTGTGGTCAAGAATAGATAAGGTATGAGGTAAGGGAAGAAAATGCTAACAAATACAGGAAGATTTCCAAGGCACAGGACATCTGGTAAATCTTGTGTATTCTAGGTGGCAGAACTGAAAATTAATGTTAGTTTTACAATGGTAACAATATCATAGTCTGAGCTGCCTTTTGTGCTTAAAAGTATAATAAATGGGATATCATCTTTGCTCTTGTCATAGTGCTAAGCCACAAATATTTGAATTCTAAATTGGAGGCAAGAGGAAGCAGAGACTTCCTTACGGGAAGAGATGGCGAAGTTTGGCATTGAGTTCTCGCTCCTTGGTTAAAAGATCCAGGCTGTGCTTTTTGAAAGCTTCTGACTGCAGCCTTAGTTCATCATAGGCCTTCTGGATTCCATCCACTTTGCGCTGAAGCTCCCGAACTCTCAAGTTGCTGTCTACAGCCACTGCCTCTTGCTCAAACCGCTCTAGTGCGTGCTTCCTGGCCACATCTGCTGTCTCCAACTTCTCCTCCAGCTGGCGGATCTCTGCCTGCTTGTTCTGAAGCACCTTGCCCCTTTCCATAGACAGCTTCAGCAGCTCTTCCTTCTCCTGAGTGACTGTGTGCAGCCTGGCCTGCAGCTCCTGGCTCAGGCTGCTGTGCATCTCCTCAGCCTTTGCCATCTGCTCCATGGCTTTCTGGTGCTGCTGCTTGAGGCTTTGCAGCTGGCTGCGTAGCCGCTGTCTTTCCTCTGCGTGGGTGCAGGCCTGCTGGCTCTGTAGCTCCAGCAACTCCTTCTCACGGGCCTGTGCCTGGCAGGCATCCTGGGCATACCTCTGTTTCAGAGTCTCCAGCTCCTTGGTGAGGGCCTCACTCCCAGAAGTGAGTTCCAGTACTTTGGCCTTCTCATCCTTCAGAGCCTGGCTGAAGAGGCTGCTGTTCTCCAGCTTCAGCTTCTCATTCTCCTCCCTCAGCTGGACGTTCTGACTCTTGTGCTCATCTTTGAAACGGATCATCATCTCATGGTTGGCTGCCAGGGTCATAAAGCGCTCCTCCAGCTTCTGGGCATGTTCAGTCTTGGCCCTAAGCTTCTCCTCCCCCTGCACTCTCTTCTCCTCCAGCTCTGTGTTGAGCATCTCCAGAATCTGGCAGCGCTCTAGGGCATCATCTGACCTCCGCTTCAGGATGCAGATGAGCTGAGACTGCTCTTGGATGCGGGAGCGAAGCATCGCCTTCTCACCCTTCTCCTCCTCCGACAGTCCTCGGAGATTTGCCAAGGCTTCCTTCAGACCCTCCAGTTCCTTAAATCCCACCCCATCCTCGTTGTCTAGTGTTTCATTTTGCTTATCTAAGGGCTCTTCAGGGGTTGGGGTGTCCATTCTGAGAGCCTGCCTTACCTGAGGCATAGGCATGCTCCCCCGGTAAGAGCAGGAAGACTACAGTCCTTCTCCCTCAGATTTCAAAAGCCGTTGGGGGTTGCTAGGGACTCCTGGCCCTCTCCGGAAGGCTTTTCCAGTAAGATGCACTGTAATTGGTGGGCAGGCCTTTAGAATCCTATGACTTAACAACAAGGCAGTCTCGGGGAACCCAGAGCCACGCTGATCGGATTATGCTTGCCTTTTCAACCAATCACAGCGCTCAGCTCACAGCCCTGTGCCCAGCCTGTACTGCAGAGAGACGCAAACCCCTATTAATTCCTAGCCACTTTCAGGGGAGGAAGCCTGACTCTATCTGATTTCTGGTAGGAGAAAACAAACCAACAGTGACATGTTCCTTCTTTCTCTTCCCTCTCTCAGTGTTGATATTTAAGTACTCCAGTGAAATTTCTTTTTTTCACTCTAGGGTTGTCCCCACCTGGAAATACTCTTTATTAGATATTTAGCACTCCCTGTTTTTACCCATTAGCAAAATAAGGTTAACAGTAAGCTGCTAAAGTCATTACCGCAAACAAAACATCCAAATGAGGCTTATTGTCATATATCAAAGTCAACTCCTAATGGATTAAATAGTTAAATGTAAAATAAAACAAAAGTATTAAAAACAGAAACTGGAAGAAAATGAAGATAAGCGTTAGATCTCTGCAGAAGGACTTTCTTAGCTGAAGCATTATGTAAGTACAGAAAAGAAAAGCTTAATCCGACTTCATTGAAAATCTAAAAAATTTTCCAACTGGCTATTGTAAACCACACTACAATGAAAAGCTTTGAGCAGTTTTTAAAATTTGTATAATTTAAAAAATCATATGACTTCTGAGATCCCTCCAGACTATTTTTCCTCTGGACTTGCCTGACATTTTACTCAGCTACTGAAGTTTCCGTAACTAGCCGACTCCCTGGCTTATTTCTCTGTCTGGAATTTCTTATTCCACTTTGTTCCTTGTCCATATTGTTTGGTTTTTTATGCTTGGTTAGAAATTATCTCCTCGGTGAAGCCCTTTCCTGGCCTCTACATGCAGAATTGACTACCCACTTCTATTAGGGCATTCACTATAGCCTATTTGTACTGTTAGTGGACCATGCAAAAGGTTTATTACAATCATTGTTTACCTGCTTGCTTCCCCTACTAGATCACTAAGGGCAGAGAGTATGTCTGTTTCATCCTTGGTGCTTAGACCAGTGCCTGTCACATTGAGGAGACTTGAGGTAAATGTGGTTGAGTGGATATTGAAAAATATCCATAATAAATGAGACACAGATTTATATTTTTATAGTTTACAAGTATCAATAAAACATTAACACTTAAAAAAGAAATGAACAATTAAATCCACAGACAAAACCCCCCCAAATGCCAAGAATTGAACCTCAACATGATTTTTTAAAAAGTAAGTTAAAATGAGGTACTACTTTATCAAATTAATCAAAATATTTCCCCCTTACCTTAAGATTATCCAGGACTTGGGTAAGGGTATAATGAAATAGGCACTTTCACACGCATTAGTGAAAGTCAACTGAAAGTATGTACTAACCAGACTTCGTGGCTCATGCCTATAATCCCAGCACTCTGGGAGGCCAAGGCAGGTTGATTGCTTGAGCTCAGGAGTTCGAGACCAGCCTGAGTAACAGTGAGATCACATCTCTAAAAAAAAAAATAGCCAGGCATTGTGGTGGGTGCCTGTAGTCCCAGCTGCTCAGGAGGATGAGGCAAGAGGATCATTTGAGCCCAAGAGTTTGAGGTTGCTGTGAGCTATGACAGCGCACACTCTAGCGAAGTTAAGAGAACAAAGTAAGACTCTGTCTCAAAAAAAAAAAAAGTTTTTGCTAAGAACTGAAGACATTTTTATGTCTTTGGAACTAGTAATGCCCTTCTGTGGAGATCTTTGCTGAGGAAATAATCTGAAAGGAAACATTTTGCTCAAAGCTTTTCATTGTAGTGTGGTTTACAATAACCAGTTGGAAAACCAGTCCAAAAAGAAAAATGTTAAGAAAGTTATGATATATTCATACCACAGATTATGTAGCCATTGAATACAGTAGAACATATGTTGACCACCCAAGGGACTATAACAAACTGGTCAACATATGGAGGTGGTCAACATGAGGAACTAGGCCTATTGTACTGATATGTTTATGTGGTGCATGTCTGGGCTATGAAAATTAGGTCAACTTAAGGAAGTGGTCAATGTAGGGACCAGGTGGTCAACTATGGAAGTTCTACATATTATCACTTTTATAGGTAATTTTTAAAGTAATGGAAAATGTTTGTTAGAAAGACAACTGAAAACAATAAGATACAAAACTTAAAACTGAGATTATTTCAATGCTGTAAAAATTATGGGTAAACAGTTCTGATCACTGTACCTCTGATCACTATTTCTGGTAGCCAAACTTATTGTATCTCTGATGTCATGATGATAAGGAAAAAGCTTAGATGTTATAGATATTGAATGGGTTTATAAATGCTTCAGATTTCATTGGGAGCAAAACAGATCTGAAGGAAGAGTTTCAGATTTTACCTTCACTGTCAGGATCTGGGTCTTGATACACATAGAGGAAAAGGTGATGTAAAGACAGAGGCACAAATTGCAATTACAAGCTAAGGAATGCTGGCAGCCAACAGAAGCCATAAGAAGCAAGGAATGCCTTCTCCCCCAGAGAGAGATCATGGCCTACTGATACCCCGATTTCAGAGTTCTGGTCCCCAGAAATGTGAGAGAATACATTTCTGTTGGTATAAGCCGCTTAAAAAAAAAGTTTCATGTCCCAAATCCTGAATCTCTTGTTTATATAAGGAAAGCAAGGTTGAAGACTAGGGAAATTTCCTAAATTGTAGTTTTTAACAACTACTTAAAATGATTCAATATTGAAGTTTTGTGAAAGTGAGTTCCAAAAGCTTAAAAAATGTGAATTAAACTTTTTTTTACAATTTTTCCACATTCATCTTCTTTACTTTTCCTTGAATTTCAAGCTTCATATGCTTGAATAGGACTTGTCAAGTCAATACAAGCAACAAGGGTCCTGTTCATTTAAATAAAAGGGTCATACCTACATGGAAAATTTTATTTGTTGATTACCTTCTTGGTTGTCTGATGTAGTAGAGTGAGTTCATAAAATATATTTCCTAAGAACAGAAAGACAGGAAAAATACTCAACATATTAGTAGCAGTTGTTTCTTGAGATTACGTATGTTTCCCCCTTCTACCTTTTCTAAGTTTCTTGCACAGAGTAGACACTCAGTGATATTTTTCAATGAAATGAATTGATTTTTGACATTGAAAAAGTTTATATTCCTTTTTATATTAAAATGTATTTTATTATTTATATTAAAGTATATAAAATTTATATTAATTTTATTATATTAAATTAATATATTTAAATTAAGTTAAAATATTCCTTTTTATATTAAAATGTATTTTATGATTTATATTAAATTCATGTTTAAATTATTTTAAATAACATTGCATTCATACATTTCTTTTATTTTTTTTTTGAGACGGAGCCTCAAGCCATCCCCCTGGGTAGAGTGCCATGGCATCACAGCTCATAGCAACCTCCAACTCCTGGGCTCAAGCAAGTCTCCTGCCTCCGCCTCCCAAGTAGCTGGGACCACAGGTTCCCGCC
>CAUYQV010134362.1:0-11697 GCA_963574575.1 Galagoides demidoff | reverse complement strand
ACGGAGCCTCAAGCTATCCCCCTGGGTAGAGTGCCATGGCATCATAGCAACCTCCAACTCCTGGGCTCAAGCGAGTCTCCTGCCTCCGCCTCCCAAGTAGCTGGGACCACAGGCGCCCGCCACAACGCCTGGCCATTTTTTGGTTGCAGCCATCATTGTTGTTTGGTGCGTCCGGGCTGGGGATTCGAACCCACCACCTTAGGTGTATGTGGCTGGTGCCTTAGCCGATTGAGCCACAGGCGCCGAGCCAATCTCCTGTTTTTTTGAATAATGTCCCTTATTTTAAAAATTCTTATATCGCTTTTATGATGATGGTTCTTTTATTCTTTATCTTTTTATTTTTTTTGGGACAAAGTCCATAACACCTACTATTTTTTAGAGATGGGGTCTCTCTCTTGCACAGGCTGTTCTCAAACTCCTGAGCTCAGGCGATTCACACACCTCTGCCTCCCAGAATGCTAGGATTATAAGTGTGAGCCACCACACCTAGCCTTTATGAATGATCACTATTGATCATTTTGTTAGAATCTAAATCTAAGCCATCTTTACATTTAGAATTTAAAGAGTCTTTTCAATTTGGATAGCCAAGACCACATTTGCCTATAATCTATTAGCTAGCAAAAAGAAACTCGGCTGGGTGCTCTGACTCACGTCTGTAGTAATCCTAGCACTTTGGGAGGCTGAGACAGATAACCTTTCCTGAGCTCAGGAGTTGGGGACTGTCCTGGGCCAGAGTGAGACTCTGTCTCTGATAATAGCTGGGCCTTGTCGTGGGCATCTGTAGTCCCAGCTATTTGGGAGGCTGAGGCACAAGAATCACTTGAGCTCAAGAGTTTGAGGTTGCTGTGAGCTGTGATGCCACAGCATTCTACTGAGGGTGACAAAATGAGACTCTTGTCTTAAAAAAAAAAAAAAGGAGCTCTGTTCTTGAGTATTGTTTGGGTTATCTTGATTGGATAACAATGCTAATGATCTATTAGAACAAGCTCTTGATCACTGGGTGGACCAGTTAACTATGGTGGAACCTCTGTGGTTGACCCTCTCCGTATATTGACTGCCTCCTTAAGTTAACCTAATTTTTATAGAATGGACATATATGAACATACCAGTGCGTAGGCCTAGTTCTTCCCCCTGCCCTTTTTTTTTTTTGAGACAGTCTTACTATGTTGCCCTTAGTAGAGTGCTGTGACATTAGCTCACAACAACCTCAAACCCTTGGGCTTAAGCAATTCTCTTGCCTCAGCCTCCCAAGTAGCTGGGACTTACAGGCACCTGCCACAACATCCAGCTATTTTTTGTTGCAGTTGTCATTGCTGTTTAGCTGGTCTGGGCCAGATTTGAACCCACCAGCCTTGGTCTATGTGGCTGGCACCGTAGCCACTGTGCTATGTACAGGCGCCAAGCCAATAGGCCTAGTTCTATATGTCTTACAATACCTTGAGTGGTCAGCTTATACAGGTTCTACTAAATTTGTGGGGATTTGCTCTGTCACTCAGGCTAGAGTGCAGTGGCATCTTCATACCTCACAACAACCTCAAACTCTTGAGATTAAGTGATCCTCCTGCCTCAGTCTTCTGAGAAGCTGGGACTATAGGAACACACCACTATGCCTGGTAATTTTTCTGTGTTTTTTTTTTTTTTTTTTTTGGTAGAGATTGAGACTTGGTCTTCTTGCTCAGGCTAGTCTTGAGTTTCTGGCCTCAGGTGATCCTCCCACTTTGGTGTTTTAAGACAAGAGTGCTAGGATTACAGATGAGAGCCATTGTGCCCAAGTCATCCAGTTAACTTTTTTTTTTTTTTTTTTTTGATACAGAGTCTCACTAAGCCAACCTCTGTAGAGTGCTCTGGTGGCATAGCTCACTACAGCCTCCAGCTCTTGGGCTTAAGTGATTCTCTTGCCTCAGCCTCCCAAGTAGCTGGGACTATAAGCGCCTGCTACAACGCTCAGCTGTTATTTTAGTTGTGGTGGTTGTTGTTTACCTGGCCTGGCCTGGGTTTGAAACTGCCAGCCTGGGTGTATGTGGCCGGCGCCCTAACCACTGAGATATGGGCACCACCCTTTCAGTTAACTTTTAACAAGTTAGTTCTGCTGTAAAACCATATTTTTAGAAATTAACTTGCAATACCTCTTTCAAGGCACAGTTGAACCTCTGTAACTAGACCAACCACCCAAGAGACTATAACAGGTCAACATACAGAGGTGGTCATTGTAAGAAACTAGGCCTACTATGTTTTGTTTTTTTTTTTTTTTGAGACAGAGTCTCACTGTGTCGCCCTTGGTAGGGTGCCGTGGCATCACAGCTCATGGCAACCTCTAACTCTTGGGCTTAAGAGATTCTCTTGCCTCAGCCTCCCGAGTAGCTGGGACTACAGGCGCCCTCCACAATGCCATCTGTTTCTCTTTGTTGTTGTAGTTGTCGTTGTTTAGCAGGCCCAGGTCAGGTTCAAACCCGCCAGCCCCTGTGTATGTGGCCAGTGCCCTAACCACTGAGCTATGGGCACTGAGCCAGTCCCTTTTTCTTTTCTTCTTTTTTTTTTTTTTAAACCAATTTATTTATTTTGGCCGGGGCTGGGTTTGAACCCGGCATATGGGGCCAGCGCCCTACCCTTTTAAGCCACAGACACTGCTCCCTTTTTTCTTTCTTTTTTTTTTTTTTTTTTATATTTAAATTTTTTTGGCCAGGGATGGTTTTGAACCCACCACCTCCGGCATATGGAGCTGGTGCCCTACTCCTTTGAGCCACAGGCGCTCCTTTTTTCTTTTTTGTGACAGTGTCTAAAACTGTCACCCTGGGTAGAGTTCTGTGGTGTCAAGGCTCTGAGCAACCTCCAGCTCTTTTTTTTTTTTTTAAAGAGAGAGTGAGACTCTGTCTTACTTTGTCACCCTCGGTAGAGGGCTGTAGCATCACAGCTCACAGCAACCTCCAGCTCTTGGGCTTAGGTGATTCTCTTGCCTCAGCCTCCCGACTAGCTGGGACTACAGGTGCCTGCTACAACATCCGGCTATTTTCTTGTTGCAATTTGGCTGGGGCCAAGTTTGAAACCACCACCCTTGGTATATGGGGCCGGTGCCCTGCTCACTGAGCTACAGGTGCCGCCCATCCTCTAACTCTTGAGCTCAAGTGATTCTTCGGCCTCATTGTTTTTCTTTTTAGTAGAGATGGGGTCTCCTTTTTGCTTAAGCTGGCCTTGAACACATGAGTTCAAGTTATCCACCCTTGGCCTCCCAGTGTGCTAGGATTACAAGTGTGAGCCACTGTGCCTCGTCCTTTTTTCTTACTTAGAAACTTTAAACATTAAAAAATTAGATTTGGTGACATATTTGACTCCTTTTGAGTCAAAAGGACTCAGGGTTGGGATCATCCTTTTTTTTCTCTTTATAGGGATCGTCCATTATATCTTCATGTTCAGGGCCAGACACGGGAATTAGTGGACAGTAAGTAATATTTTGGCTTCACTTAGCACTTTTTGTGACGAGCAAAGTACAGAACTGTGTGTGGTAGGCGGGCAGACTATTACCAGTAGCTGTTGTGATTTTTGCTTGTGAGAGTTTGGGCAACCCATAAAGTGAATTGGTGTTTGTGTAATTGAACGTTGACTTTTATCATTGGGTACTAGTTGCTTTATTTTATTTGATTCAGTCTTACAGTCTGTTTTTCTCTAGGAGCTGTGAACCGGATCAAAGAAATTATCACCAATGGAGTGGTGAAAGCTGCCACAGGAACAAGTCCAACTTTTAATGGTGCAACAGTAACTGTCTATCACCAGCCTGCACCTATAGCTCAGCTGTCTCCAGCTGTTAGCCAGAAGCCTCCCTTCCAGTCAGGGGTATGTTTTGGGTGGGAGCATTAACAGCTTTATCATTCCTTTAAAAAGTGTTAATACACTAATATGTAAGAAGAAAATGATAAAATTCTGAAATTCCAACTTGAAAGTTACCTGCTATTGGTATTCTGTTAATGGCATGTCTAGGTTTCCAAGGTAGAAGGAACCTCTGAGTGTACATCTCTTCATACTGGTATATTCTAGAAAGGGGATTGATAGATCAAAGGATATGTGTGTACACAGTGAAGTTAGTGGTTTTAATTTCTAACTGTAAACTTTATGGCAGCTGGAGGACTAAGAAGGCTGAGTCTGATGAAGTAAGATTTGGCTGATACATTCCTCCTAGAGAAAAGGGTTGGAGAGAGCAGCCCTTACTGGAGAGTGTCACAGGGCTGACTGTACTACCCAACACATTCTACCTTTTTTTTTTTTTTTTTTTGGAGATAGAGTACCGTGGAGCTCATAGCAACCGCCAACTCTTGGGCTTACGCAATTCTCTTGCCTTAGCCTCCCAGTAGTTTGGGACTATGGGCACCTGTGCCTGGCTATTTTTTGGTTGTAGTTGGCCCTGGCTGGATTTGAACCTGCCAGCCTCAGTGTATGTGGCTAGCGCCGTAACCACTGTACTACAGGCGCTGAGCCACTACCCAACACATTCTAATCTGGTTCTCAGGAGACTGCCTTTGTTAGAATTTCTTACTAACTCAACATTAGTTGAAGGGAAGTGATTATGACTACTCAATGTTGGGTCTTGGGTTTTTGCATCTTAAATATATTTTCCTGAACAGAATAAGGCATTTATTTTGTAGATAGGTACATGGAAGATTAAGTTAATTTTACTTATTTATTTATGTATTTTTTTGAGATAGAGTATTACTATGTCACCCTTGTTAGAATGCTGTGGTGTCACAGTTCAGAGCAACCTCAAACTCTTGGGCTTAAGCGATTCTCTTGCCTCAGCCTCCCAAGTAGCTGGGACTAATAGTGCCTGGCTATTATTATTGCTATTCTAGTTGTCATTTAGCAGGCCCAGGATAGGTTTGAACCGGCCAGCCCCAATGTATGTGGCCAGCACCCTAACTACTGAGCTACGGGTGCCAAACCCATTTTATTTCTTTTTTTGTGGCAGAGTCTCACTTAGTCATCTATAGAGTGCTGTGGTGTCATAGCTCATAGCAACCCCCAAACTCTTGAGCTCAAGTGATTCTCTTGCCTCAGCCTCCTGAGCAGCTGGGACTACAGGCCTGTCACAACACCTGGATGTTTGTAGAGATCGGGTCTCGCTCTGGCTCAGGGTGGTCTTGAACCCATGAGCTTAAACAGACCATCCACTTCAGCCTCCCAGAGGGCTAGGATTACAGGTACGAGCTACCACACCCAGCCTAAGTTCTTCATTTAAATTAAGTTCCTGACAAGAGTTTATTTTTATAAACTGAACCTGCCAGCCTCAGTGTATGTGGCTAGTGCTATCTCTTTTATGATAGAAATTGTATAATGGGTCTTTATTCTGGAAGTGATTAGAAGTATCTGAGAGATTAAAGTATTTTGCGTAATAAATTTCTATAAGGATAAGATTTAATTATATAGTTTGTTTAATCAGTGATGTTTTGTTCTTTTTACAGATGCATTATGTTCAGGATAAATTATTTGTGGGTCTGGAACATGCTGTGCCCACATTTAATGTCAAGGAAAAGGTGGAAGGTCCAGGCTGCTCCTATTTGCAGCACATTCAGATGGAAACAGGTGCCAAAGTCTTCCTACGGGGCAAAGGTTCAGGCTGTATTGAACCGGCATCTGGCCGAGAAGCTTTTGAACCTATGTATATTTACATCAGGTATGGATGACCAGGGCAAGGGGCATTTGAATCCTTGTGAACTGCTAGATAGGCATGAGCGATTCCAAAGGAGCAAGAGAAAATAGGCATGATTAGTAGTAACACGAAGGATTTAGGTAAATACAAGGTGTAGTCACTTCATAATTAGTTAATAAAAAATCATTGAAGCATAAGTGGAATTGTTTCTTTAGTAAGTCTTAGGGTTTATAAGATTGTAATTCTAAGTTGAATTGTGATATTCTAAAATAATTTCTGTTTAAACTTATGATAGTATTAATATATTCCATAGTAATTCTATGACCTTTTAATATTTTTATAACAAGAAATACCATTACCCAGAGAAAGAGACCAATAAAATATCTGTGGTAATGATATTATTTATATATATATATATATATATTTTGGAGGTAGAGTCTCAAGCTGTTGCCCTGGGTAGAGTACTATGGCATCACAGCTCACAGCACCCTCCCAACTCCTGGGCTCAGGCTATTCTCATGCCTCTGCCTCCCAAGTAGCTTGTGACTATAGGCACCGACCACAACACCTGTCTATTTTTTGGTAGCAGCCATCATGGTTGTTTGGCAGGCCTGGGCTGTATTTGAACCTGCCAGCTCTGGTGCATGTGGCTGGTGCCTTAGCCACTTGAGCCACAGGCGCCAAGACTAGACATAATCTTAAAAGGCTTTTACTTTATGTTCCTATTTTAATAATTTTTGGAGGCCTAGGTTTCAGTAACAGTTAAAATAGATAAATGATGACATGAAAAGTGAAAGCAGGATTCTGTATCTTGTTTTTCTCTTGTTCAAATTCATGCTTAATTTCTTTGCAGTCATCCCAAACCAGAAGGCCTGGCTGCTGCTAAGAAACTTTGTGAGAATCTCTTGCAAACAGTGAGTTATGTTTGTTTGACTTTCAGAAGAACTACTGTCATTTTGGGGTGTGTCTTAGTTATTTCTTTCGTCTGTGTTAGTTTCCTACTGCTACCGTACTAAATTATCATAAATTGAGTGGCTTAAAAAAATAGATTTATTCTGTCACATTGAGGGAAGTCAAGAGTCAAAGTCAAGGTGCTGGCAGGGTTGACTCCTCCTGGAGTCTTTGAGGGTGAGAACACCCTATGCCTCTCCTGATGTCAGGTTGTTGACTTTGCATTCTTTGACTTTTTTTTTTAAGAGAGAGAGTCTCACTTTGTCACCCTTGGTAGAGTGCTGTGGTATCACAGCTCACAGCAACCTCCAACTCCTGGGCTTAGGCGATTCTCCTGCCTCAGCCTCCCAGTAGCTGGGACTACAGGCACCTGTCACACTGGATAGAGGACCTCCTGTGATATTCTAGCTCACAACCTCAAATGCTGGTCTTGAGCAATCCTGTTGCCTCAGCCTCCCAAGTAGCTGGGTCTACAGGTGCCCATCACAATGGCTTTTGATTAGAGAACGGGTCTTGCTTATTTATTTATTTATTTTTGAGACAGTCTCGCTATGTTGCCCTCCATAGAATGCCATGGCATCACAGCTCACAGCAACCTCAAACTCTTGGGCTTAAGTGATTCTCTTGCCTAAGCCTCCCAAGTAGCTGGGACTACAGGCACCTGCCACAATGCCTGCCTTTTTTTTGTTGTTGTTGTTGATGATGTTGTTGCAGTTGTCATTGCTGTTTAGCAGGCTCAAACCCACCAGCTTTGGTGTATGTGGCTGGTGCCCTGCTCACTGAGCTACGGGCACTGAGCCAGGTCTTACTCTTTCTTCCTAGGCTGGTCTCAAACTCCTGAGCTCAGGCAATCTACCTGCCTTGGCCTCTCGCAAGTCTTCCTACAAGGCAAAGGTTGGGGGGCGTTGCAGGCGTGAGCCACCAGGCCTGGCCTAATTTATAAGCAATTAGTAGTTCTTTGGGGGATAATTGCTTATTTTGTTTCCCATTCTTTTAAATCTATAAACAAATAGCCAAAAGTTAAACCATAGGATTGTTTTTGTACCAGTTAAAGGAAATCAGGTTTGGGGTTGAAAATGTTCAATCTAGTGTGTTTTGGTATTTTAGGGTACCTTATTGAGAGGCTCATGTTTTCTTTTGTGCCTATAACCTGATTTGCCAACCCCTGTACCAGATAATATCCTTCACCATTTCTCATCTTCTTCATTGTTTGTACTTGAAGTTACCAAGTACTGACTTACTAGAAGGATGCTTATAGTGAAGAAGAGGTGGAGAGAAAGTACTTAACTCTTATTAAACTTTTAGCTCCTTAAGGACATATAGTAACAGCTTAAATATCCTAATTAAATTTCTGTGGCTTTCTGAATGATTTTATACCCCCAGATAAGTTTAAATTTGATTAGAACATCAATGGTAATATTTTAATTCACATTTGCTTTGGTTCTAGAATTATATAATCAGACCTAGACCTTTATAAATACAGAATCAGTTGGGACCATCCCATATTAATTTGCTTTCCCTTGTCTTTCAGGTTCATGCTGAATACTCTAGATTTGTGAATCAAATTAATTCTGCTGTACCTTTACCAGGTGTGTACATCTTGAAGTATTTAAGAAATTTTTTGTTAGTGATATTTGTGTGTAACTACAGTACTTGAGGCTACACTGCAGGGCAATATTAATGTTGCCTTCAGCTTATGGTAATTCGGAAAGCATTCATGCCTCAGTATTATTCTTCCCTAGATATTATGTTTTAAGATTCAGCTAAAATGTCTCATTCTGCTGCAGCTGATTAAACACTTTTTTTCTTCCCCCCTCAGGCTATACACAACCCTCTGCTATAAGTAGTGTCCCTCCTCAACCACCATATTATCCATCCAATGGCTATCAGTCTGGTTACCCTGTTGTTCCCCCTCCTCAGCAGCCAGTTCAACCTCCCTATGGAGTACCAAGCATAGTGCCACCAGCTGTTTCACTGGCACCTGGAGTCTTGCCAGCATTACCTACTGGAGTCCCACCTGTGCCAACACAATACCCGATAACACAAGTGCAGCCTCCAGCTAGCACTGGACAGGTAGGGTGGCTGGGCATGCACATGGTATCACTGAGTTTAGGGTGACTGGGGAGGGAGTTGTCCTCATCCAGAAATAAATGATGTACTCTGTAGTACTTTAATCATACCATCCATCGACTGTGTTCTCCCCATCAGCTGACCAGAATAAGTAGTGTGTGCTTGTGTGTATGCTGTTTCACAAGGCTTGCCATCACATAGTTGTTTAAGGCAGAGATGGTTGGCAGACTTACTATAAAGGGCCAGACGCTAAATACTTTAGGCTTTGGGGGCCACATGGTCTCTGTCACAACCACTCCACTCTGTTGTAGTGCAAAAGCAGCTATTGATACCTGACAGACAGAGCATATCTGTACTCCAGTAGAACTTTATTTAGGTGACGGGCCACAATCATTTTGCCATATTGTGGCTTTTTTTTTTTTTTTTTTGGAACAGAGCCTCAAGCTGATCCCCTGGGTAGAGTGCTGTGGCATCACAGCTCACAGCAACTTCCAACTCCTGGGCTCAAGCGAGTCTCCTGCCTCAGTCTCCCGAGTATCTGGGACCACAGGCGCCCACCACAACGCCTGGCTATTTTTTTTGGTTGCAACCATCATTGTTGTTTGATGGACCTGGGCTGGATTCGAACCTGCCACCTTAGGTGTATGTGGCTGGCGCCTTAGCCACTTGAGCTACAAGTGTCGAGCCCATATTGTGGCTTTTAAAGTGTTGGGAGAGTCCTTAGGGAAGCTGCCTCCAGCACACCTCCCAGTGACTGATTCTGAGCAGGCCTGACCTGGGAGGAAACATGATGCCTCATACACGTGCTCCTGCACTAAGAGATAGGTGATCTTTCCAAATGTAAAGGTTAAGAATGCTGATATGGGCTCGGCGCCTGTGGCTCAATTGGCTAAGGCACCAGCCACGTACACCTAAGATGGCAGGTTCGCATCCCCAGCCTGGGCCCGCCAAGCAACAACGATGGCTGCAACCAAAAAATGGCCGGGTGTTGTGGCGGGCGCCTGTGGTCCCAGCTACTTGGGAGGCTGAGGTAGGAGACTTGCTTGAGCCCAGGAGTTGGAGGTTGCTATGAGCTGTGATACCAGGCACTCTACCCAGCGGGATAGCTTGAGGCTCCGTCTCAAAAAAAAAAAAAAAAAAGAATGCTGGTATGTTAGCTTGGTACCTATAACACAGTGGTTATGGTGCCAGCACATACACCAAGGGTGGTGGGTTCAGATGTGGCCTGGGTCCGTGAAACAATGACAACTGCAACAGAAAATAGCTGGGCATTGTGGTGGGCGCGTGTAGTCAAAGCTACTTGGGAGGCTGAGGCAAGAGAATCGCTTAAGCCCAAGAGTTTGAGGTTGCTGTGAACTCTAACGACATGGCACTCTACTGAGGGTGACATAGTGAGATCTCAAAAAAAAAAAAAAAGTGTTGGTATGTTTCTATCATAATTTCTTTTTTTCTCATTTTTTTTTTTTTTTATAATTCATGTAAGAAACTGGAATTTAAGGAAAAGAGTGGATTTCTAGCTCATTGGGTAGATTATGTACCAGCCTTGGAGGCAAGGGTGAGACCATATAAGTATGGTGAAGGGTTCATTGCAGTCCCTTCAGTGTGGGCCTCTCATGATGTGCCCATGCCACAGCGAACTGCAGCCTTGACCCATTACCCAGCCTTCTCAACATGGGCCATAAGCACTAAAAGGAATTTCACATTGTGTAACAAAAACGGACTTAATGCACCAAATTCTGTTTATGGTCTCAGGTCAGAATTATTACACTTTTTATATTGAGTCAGCTCTGTGATTGCCCAGGTTTGAGCTTCAGTGTTTTGTAATTAGGAAGCAGTATGATAGAGTGGGTAAGAGCTAGAGGTTTGAGGTAGTTTGCCAGGATTCATCATGCTGTCCCCTTCCTTTCCTTTCTCCCTTTCTCACTTTTCTCTCTCCCCCAAGTCCCTCAAAGTGATAATGCTTTCTCATTTTATGAACTATGTGATTTTAGGATATAATTTGACCTGTTTTGGCTTTGGTTTTCCTTAGCTATAGAATGGGCCCAATGAATAAAATCTCAGGCTGAGCATGGTAACTCACTCCTGTAGTCTCAGCACTCTGGGAGGCAGAAGAGGGTGGATTCCTTGAGTTCAGGAGTTTGAGAACAGCCTGAGCAAGAGTAAGACCCTATCTCTAAAAATAGCTGGTGGTGTGGCTGACCCCTGTAGTCCCAGCTACTTGGGAGGCAGAGGCAAGGGGATCACTTAAGCCCAAGACTTTGAGGTTGCTATAAGCTATGACGCCACAGTGCTTACCCAGGGCTACAAAGTGAGATTCTGTCACCAAAAAAAAAAAAAAATAATAAGGGGTTTCAAGGATTGAGTAAAATAATCCTAGTAGTCAGTAAACTGTGTTTGTTATTGATACAATCATGTACTTAGCTGGACCACATATACAATGGTGACCTATCCCATAACATTGGCTGGGCAGGATGGCCCAGGCCTATAATCCCAGCACTTTGGTAGGCTGAAGCAGGAGGATTGCTTTAAGCCAGGAATTGGGGTGGGGACCAGCCTAGTCAAGAAATACTGTTCTTAACAATTTTTTTTTTTTTAAGAGACATAGTCTTACTTTGTTGCCCTTGGTAGAGTGCTGTGGTGTCACAGCTCACAGCAACCTCTAACTTGCGGGTGTATGTGATTCTCTTGCCTCGGCCTCCCAAGTAGCTGGGATTACAGGCACCTGCCACAACGCCCGGCTATTTTTTGTTGCAGTTTGGCTGGGGCCAGGTTTGAAACCACCACCCTTGGTATATGGGGCTGGCGCCCTACTCACTGAACCACAGGCACCACCCCCCAAATAATTTTTAAAGATTATTCTGCTTTTTCTTTGTTCTTTCTTTAGAGATAGAGTCTTACTTTGTCACCCTCGGTAGAGTGCCATAGCATCACAGCTCACAGCAACCTCCAACTCTTGGGCTTAAGCGATTCTCTTGCCTCAGCCTCCCAAGTAGCTGAGACTACAGGCACCCACCACAATGCCCAGCTGTTTTTTTGTTGCA
>CAUYQV010134357.1:0-16313 GCA_963574575.1 Galagoides demidoff | reverse complement strand
CCCGTCCTTCCCCCCACCTCCCCCTCGCTCCCCTCCTCCCCCTCCCCCCCCTCACTCTCTCCCTCTCTCTCTCCCCCTCTCTCTCTCCCTCTATCTCTCCCTCTTTCTTTCCCCCTTCTCACCCTCTCTCCCCCACTCCCTCTCTCTCCCCTCTCTCTCCCTCTCTCTCCCCTCTCTCTCCCTCTCTCTCTCCCTCTCTCTCTCCCTCTCTCTCCCTCTTTCTTCCCCCTTTCTCACCCTCTCTCCCCCTTTCCCTCTCTCCCTCTGTCTCCCACTCCCTCTCTCTCTCTCTCTGTCTCTTTACCCCCCACCCCATTTCTTCCTCTACCCAGCTTTTCTCTGCATGATTACCCAGATGAAGCCAGCTATCATGTGAGAGCTGTGAACTGCACTGCAGAGGGGTCAGTGACCGACCAGATGAGAAAGTGGATCTTTCCCCCAGAGATTGGGATGATGGCAGCCCACATCCACCTCGACCCCCGCCTATGAGGGGCCAGTGAGGCCAGGCTCAGCTGCTGGCCACAGACACCAGGAGGCCATAAACGTGGGCTTAGGCATCTAACTCGTTGTGGTAACATGCCACACAAAGCACTTGCCTATGTCAACATTTGCTAAACCATCGTTTGTGCAGTCCTCCCTCTGGGCCATCCAGGCGGGGTCTAAATGCCTTGTCCCTGAGATGACCCCAGGGAGGTAGCGCAGGAAGCCCCCACCTGACTCAGAGGAAATTTCTTTCACCTGGCTGAATGGAAACACACAGAAAATAGCATCACATCTCCCATCCCGTGGAGTGGGGGGTCTCAGAGCTTCTGGCGGTGTCTGACTCACAGTAAGTGTCCAGGGAACATGTCACGAGCTCTTCAGCTCCTATCAGACGGTACTGAGTGTGTGATTCGGATGATCTGGCTTGGGTGGCCTGGACCAGCCTCCAAGGGGGCCCCACCTCCTCAGCCCCGGGGACTGACAGCTGTGGGCAAGGCACCTCCATGCACAGCACACCAGCCAGCATAACCAGGACATCCAGGGTGGCAGCACGGCTCCGAGCGAGGTCACACAGCACGGCAGCTGTTGCTCTCTTTCCTGTGTGTGGCGGGTGCGGGGACGGCCACAATGTCCATCTCTCTGGCATCCACACCTCTTTGCCACATGACTTTGCAGCTTCTGCCATCAAGTGCTTTTGGTTGTCACTTGCAGGAAAGCCAGCCTCCTAGTCACAAGGACATTCGGAGAGAGGTCCGCAGGGCAGGGGACCACAGCACCCACCAACAACAGCACCACTTTGTCAGTGGGTGAGGGCACCTCCTTGGAAGCTGGTCCTCAGATGAGGCTGTTACCCCTGCAGTCACCCTGATGGCAGTCTGTGACGGTCCTCAAGCCAGAACCACCCAGCCAAGCCACTCCCAAATCCCTGAGCCACAGAAACCATGCAGGATAATCCACATTAATTGTGGGAGAATCCCTAACACGCTGTAGATGACTGGGCTAGGCAGGGGAGACCGTGGAGGTGAGGGGTGAGCACTACAGCTGCAGCCTTCAGGGAGCGAGGGGAGGACGACTGGACACACTAGCTCAGGCTGGGCTCTCACCTGGCCTCAGCCTGCTGAGGACTATCTTAGCCAGTAGGTTAACAGGGAGTGAGAAGCCCTCAATGTCACCGAGGGTGGGCAGAGCACTGGCGTGGCCTGGCACAGAGAAACTGTTTGGCCCTCACACCAGCTATCACATTTCCCATCCCTCACTGACCACCTGGGATGTCGTTGCCTCCCCTCCCAGATCCTATGGTGATGGACACCTGTCCTCGTCTCCTACACCTGAACTTCCCATGTGCAGCAGATGGCAAACACCACCGCCGTCATGCACAGCCCTGGGCGAGAGACCCAGCCAGCTCCTCCACCAAGGGCGGAGTCTGCTTCCTGACCCTTGGATCTGGGCCCACCTTGCAACTTATTTTGACCATAGAATGTGACAAGTAATGCTTCAGTTCTGAGCTTAGGCTGCAGGAGGACGTCATGCCCCACTCTCATTCCCTGGGACACCTCTGCTACCTCTTGAACATCTCAAGCTGGCAAGTAGAGGGTAAGAAGCCACAGGCTGCAGAACAGGCCTCTGCATGGGGGCATCTGAGACCACCATCCCGAAGCAGCTGGGCAGAGACATAACAGTGAGCCCCGCCAAGACCAGAAGAACTACCCAGTTTATCTCAGTCAAATTCCTGACTCTGAATCATGAGTAATGGTTAAATAGATGGTTTTCATTTAAAATCACTAAGTCTGGGGATGGTTTGTCACACAACAAAAGCTAACCAATACACTATGCTGGGGACAGCTCCATCCTAGGAAGCACCATTTTCCTAGCACCATTGAAACTGGAAGACACGTGCTTCCTGCCTTTTTTGCATCTAGGGCCCAGACACACACAAAGCTGCCGTGTGTGGTTGCTCAGGGTCTGGTTCTGTGAATGGTGCCACTGGATCGGTGCAGTGCATGACATGTGCAGACACACAACAGCCCTGAGCCCTGGGTACCCAAGCACACTTGCCCCAGGCTCTGAGTGGGAAGCAGGTGACTTGCAGACACAGCCTCTGTGGCTTCCATGGCAACAGTAGTGGCAGCCTAGCAACAGCATCTGCAGTGCCAGCAGCAGAGGGACCACGCAGGCGTCTGCAGCATGATTCATGGGCTTTGTTCCCTCTGTGCAGACCCAGATTCCTGTGAACTCCCAGAAAGCTTTCAACACATCCCCCTTCTGCTTTAATTAGCCAGACTTGGATTGTCTTGCTTACAGCTAGGAAACACCCCCTGTCCTTGGTTCGGGTCTGCTGAATGCAGGGGGTTGTGCCCAGAAATCTGGCCTTCACTACCTGCCCCTGGGCCATCCCCTGCCCCAGCCCCCAGGTGCAGACAGGGAGGCAAAGCGGCCACTTTCCAAAGCAGTGACCCTGCGCTGCCCTCTGACCTGTGGCAGCCTGGAAGAGCAGCATCCCAGGCCTGAGAGGGACAGGAACATCCAGGCAGGAATGATGGGGGCTGCATGACATCCATCAGGAAACAGCCTGCGTGACCAAGCACAGGATTCATTTCTTCCTGACTGTGGCCTGTGGTGTGCAGAGGAGCTGGGGACCATCCCTCCACCTATAGCTCATCTTGCCTTCAACGCTCAGAACCCACGACTTTTCCTGACTAGTCCTGAGTCTGTCATTTGAAGACACCACAGAGCCTCTGCCTCCATCTGTGGCCAGATCTGCTCCCACCCTGCTCTTTGTTCTTTCTGCCCGTCCCCAACTGCTCCCTCCGCCCGTGCACACACACACATGAACACATGCAGAAACGCATGGACACATAATAACACACACACAATATGCACACATAAAATACACACACTAGGCACACACAATACCATACACCCACACACACCACCCAGGAGAGCCACAAGGCCCCTACGCCCTGAGACCCTTCTTGCCTGTCACGGTGCCCGCCGTCCCCGCTGGGTGGCGCTGTGGAATCACGATCCTCACTCACCCGCCAGGCAGCCCCGGGCTGTGTCTCCCTGTTCATCTGTCTCAGCCCACATGTAGGGGGCTGTGAGAAAATATGGATACCAGATTTTTGGTCACGGCTCAGTGCAGCGCCTAATAAATTCCAGTTCTGCCCTTAATCAGGCCATTTTCCTCCCACTTCACAGATCAGATCTGCAGCCTGCACAGTGGGCCCCTTCCTGAAAGGTGTTAAATTAGGGGCGGCGCTTCTGGCCTCCTGCCCAGTTTATATCCTATCACACCTGATTCATGGCAATCGCAGTCCTGCGGGATGTACTAACCAGGTACCAGTAAAGGCCATGTGCGCCTTCACTGAGTTCAGTATCAGGGCACCTTCCCCACGAGAAGCTGGGGGAGGCGGGACCCCTGAGAGCACACCCTGCTAATTTCTTGTGAGGTCAGAGGGGTTTCTGTCCACCTGTGCACCTGTATGGTGGGGAAATTAGGGACCAGACAGGTGTAGAATGTGCCAGGAACAGCCCCACCCAGAAGGCAGGTACTAGCAGAGCGCAGCTCCCAGCTGAAGGATGGCACAGGGGTCCCAGCTGCAGACCCTCCCTTACCAGCACCACCCGGCTCCTATCTGGCCCGTCCTGTTGAGGTAGGGCACTTAAGCCAACCCACTGGCCACCACCTGGGGACCCTGCTGCTGGACAACCTGTGGATGCCACTCAGCCAGTGCAGGGCAGTGGGGGGCTCTGACAGGAAACCTCTACCCTCCAACACTCTCACCAGCTGCCTCACCCCTCCCTGTCACCGTCACTGTACAGTCAATGCCACACTCCTCATTGTCTGCTGTACTCAAGTATTAAGAGGTAGGGAGCAGGGTGAAGGCCCCGGGTGATCGCCTGTCCACACGGTGTACTCAGAGAACGGTAACGTCTGGTTCATTCACAGATAAACTGGGCAAATGTCCCAGATGATGCTGAACAACTGGGGACACTTCATTCTGGGTCCTCATCATTGCCTTTACCTGGGGCTTCCCTGTCTGTGAGCCCAGGACTCAGCACTCAGCCATGCTGGGTGGGTGCCCCCAGTGCATCGTCTCATACGACCTCACAAGGCCCAGCAGGAGGCACAAAAATCATTTATTAAAAATAGAATTGTAAATTCCACAAATGAGAAAACTGAGGCTTAAGGAGTCTGTGGAGCTTAGTGAAGCTCACACTGTCAATCAAAGGCCTGTCTGGCTGGGGATACGGCTGAATCATTCATGAGCTGTGGAACAGGTGGCTGTTTGCCCAGGTTGATGGGGAAGAGGGCAAAAGAACCCATGGGTTGGCAACAGGGCCAGGAGAAGGAGGGAGAGGCAGCCCTCAGCCCTGGTGGCATTTGGGCAAAGACGCTGAGGACAGCCCTGTGGAGCCAATGGCTGGGCTGGCAGGGAGTCCTGGTGACCGGGTACTGGGGAGAATCTGCACAGGGAAGTGGTGTCTCCACCTGTTATGTGAGCAGCACCCCCACCCTGCACTCTGGGATGGTGGGTGTGGGGCTGCAGGGAGGCGTCATGAGCAGCAGGTGCTACCAGACAGGTGAGGAAGAGGTAGAAGGGCTGGTGAGGACAGAGACCAGCACCTCCAGTGTGGCATGAGGCCCTTTAGGGCCAGGAGTGGCAGGACACCCAGCCATGGCAGAGTAGGCTCAAGCATCATGACAGCTTAACCATAGCACATTTCTGCTGGCTACACATGTTTGGGAGAAGTCTGCATGACGTGTAAGACTTGTCCATTAAATATATACCTCTAGTCCATAAGAGAGCTCCTCCTCCTTAAACAGGACAAGCCACTCTAGGCCAAAGCGCTCCCCTCCTCACAGATCCAGGCCCCAGGCTTGTAACGCCCAGAGCAGCAGGAGAGGCTGGCTAGGACATCCCCCACATGGCATCCTCACATGCCCACTCACCTGTTTGGAGCCTGGGCAGCACCCACCGAGGCTGTCAGCATGCTTGCTCAGCGTCCAGGTGAGGTGCTATCGCATGATCAAGGACCCTGATTGCTGCGTCATTCATAAGGGGGAGGACGTGGGGACAACACAAATGTTTCTCCCGAGAAGAAGGGCTTCTCAGAGCTCTGTGGGAGGTCACCACATCCTCACCCTTACAAACCCTGTGCTCTGTGGCAGGAGGAGGCAGCAAGGCAATCCTGAGACCTGCCTGGGAAGGTTCTAAGATGTGTTGTCAGCAGAAAAGGCAGGTAAGGAGTGACACGCACCTGTGAGCCATGTGACAGTCATTCTTAAAATAGTCGCATAGACCCGTATGTAGACGTGTGTGTGTCTGTGTGTGTGTGTGATAAAGGTCTGGAAAGACTAACCCCCATCTGGAGCAAAGTTGATTGAGAACAAGGGTTGAAAGGTTCTTCTTGTACCTTGTATGCGTGTATCACCTTGAATGCATCGCCATCGAAGTATAGCCACAGTTCCCGTGTGACCACACAAGCAGCACCCCTTCCCATCTGACACGGTCTGCTCAAGTCTCCGAGTAAACCATGTGTTTGCAGGTCTTGAAGAGGTGGGGTGGGCCAGGAGTGGGGCCCAGTGGTGGGGACTTATCCGTCCACCAAGGAGACACTCCGCAGGGTGACAGCCCTCCCCACACCCCTGCACTACCACCGCAGCCCCCACACTTCAGACAATGGGTAGGGCCTCCCCGCTGGGTCCACTGTAGGTAGAGCAGAGGTTTAGGGAGCATTGTAAGGTGGGGGGGTGGACGAGCGGCCAAGCAGGAAGCCAGTGGATTTGTGGATGGGGCAGCTTGTATGCACCCAAAGGACATAAGCATGAGTGGGAGGAAGAACTGGCCTCTCATACGCAGCCTGGGCAGAGGACGCAAAACCCCGGCAGCTTGTGCCCATCTCTTCCACCAGCAGAGGCAGGGCCCTGCTGCTCTGGCTATCCATCCTCCACTTACATCTGCATTCTACCCCAACCGCACCAGGCCCTCTCACACCCAGCCTTCCTGAGTAAATTTGCTATGACCTTCCGAGGGGATGAATGATTCAATTTATGGATCTATCAAGAAACTTCTGTCTAGAACTATGAAAAATATGACATTTTACTCAACTTACAGCCTCAGTATCATGGATATTGGCAAAAGACCCGAGACTCCTAGGTCAGAGACAAAGGACTTAGTTACTTATGATTAGGGACAGAGGGAGGGAAGGAGGGAGGGAGGGAACAAATGACAACACGTCTCATAATAAAGTCTGAGAATTTGTATTGTTATTTTCGAATCTGGGTTTGAAGCAAAGCAACATTGAATCTACTTGGATAAACGCGGAAAGGAACCTGCACAGTAACATAATTTACAGGAACTTTGGTCAGAGTTAGGTGGGTTCTGTTCCGTACAGAAGTGAAGAGAGAGTCAGTCATTCCGGACCCTACTACCGTTATTCGCATCATGCTTAATTAAGTACTGAGATAGATTTGATCTTAGAGTTGGGAGGAAGGCAAGAGCTTTGCGGACGCGCAGATCTGAGTACTAATAATCACATCAGGAACATCTGGGCGACAAATACAGGCAGCGGAGCACTGATTCCTGGAAACACTGTCCCCTCTGCCGGGAGCCGCACCCCACCCTGCGCCCCGAGCCCTGGGGGGCGGGGTCCGGGCTCAGACGCTCTCTTTGTCGAACTCGCACAGGAAATACATGGTGATGTGGCAGGCCACGTCGTTCCAGCCCCCCGAGGCCACCAGCTCCACGCAGTCCTCCTCGTCGTAGGCGTTGTTGGGCTCGCCACTGCGCCACTTGTTGAAGGTCTGCATGGGGGAGCGGTCGGAGTACACGAAGGCGCCCTCGAGCTCCAGGTCGTTGATGCCGATGAAGACGCGCGCCAGCCCCGCCTGCGCCACGTAGGCGGCCATCAGGCCGTTGGCGGCCTCGTCCTTGGGCATCCCCAGGGTGCCGCCGCGGCCCTGGCAGGACAGCTGCGCGTCGGCGTACCTCTTCTCCTCCTTCACCAGCAGGTAGATCTTGCTGTCGGTCTCCCGCACGCCGGCGACAGCTGCAGGGGAGGGCAGTGCTGGAAGGTGAGCCCTGCTGGGACAAACCCGGCGGCCCACACCTGGCGGTGTCCCTGCCAGCGCAGTGGGGACAGAGTGGGAGGCAGGGGAAGGCAGCAGGACGACCTACCGCTCTTGATGAACTTCAGCTCGGCCATTAGCTGGGACACCTGGTTGTCCATCTCCCCGATGGCCTTCCGCAGCTGGCTGCATTCACAGGGGATGCCTGCAGGGACAGCCTGGGTCAGAGGCTGGACCAGGGCAGCTCAGGGAAGAGGGTCCCACCCCACTGTGCAGGCCTTTGAGGTAAAGAGAAGGTGGGAGGATTGTAGGGGGGTGTGGCTGTTGCGGTGATGATCTCCAGCCTCACCCAGATGCAGGGGTGGGGACCAAGCAGAACAGGGCAGTAGCCAGAGGGCACCAGCCAGAGAGTCTGGAACATTTGGAAAAGTGGGGGCAGTGTGGGAGGCTGGATGGAGGAACTGGAGGAGACACCACTGTCCAGTGAGGGGCTCCAGGGAAGACCGTGCATAGCTGGCTGGGTGTGGGGACCCGCAGACATACAGGGAGGGTCAGAACTGGCATCACAGGCATGAATGTGTCATGAAGGACTCGGGGAGGGAGCTCAGAGCAGCCCCACGCCTGGACCACCCACCGGCCGGAGGGGCATGTGGCCCAGGGGCTTTCAGGGTGGAGGGGAGGATGGCTGAGTACTCAGAGTCAGGGGTGGGAGGGGAAACTGAGGCCTGGGTAAGAACTCTCAGGAGATCAGGTGTGGAGCTGCCAAGGGGCTGAGAGCCTGGGAGGGTGGAGGGGCTTTCAAACAGCTTTGCTCAGTTTTGAGGTAAGAAACATGTGTGTTTAAATGATGCTGGAAGGCGGCTGGCAGGAAGGGACATCAGAGATGAAGACACCTCCATTCTCACAAAGAGAGAGAACAACTTGAGTGTCCAGGACCAGCAGAAGTGGGAGCAGAGAAGTGAGAAGCTGCCTCCTGGCTAAGGGTCGTATCTCTCAGGCCCTTCTAGGTGATGTTGCCTCAGCGCTCACCCTACATGAGGCTGTCAGCACTCTACACGGGGCACAGGCCGTGGTCACCCCTGCTGTGCACAGAGCAGAGAGTATCCCCAGCCAACATCAGACGGAGGGTGTGGAGCGCAGCTTCCAGCTCAGGCAGGAAGCCCCAGCAGCAGAGTGCCCAGAACACACGAGTGCTCACAGGTCCCTAGGGCTGAGTGACAAAATGAATCAAAGTCAACCATCCCTCATGGGAGTGCAGACTGCTCCTCAGACTGTGCCTCTCTGCTGGTCCTCCCGGGGGCGGGGGCCATGAACAAGCCCCTGCTCCTCTGCCTCCACAGCCTGGGGCTGCCGTCTCTCCTCGGGGCCTGGAGCCCGTCAGCCTTGCTCCCCTCTGCAGCTGAAGCTGAGCCGGCTTCTTAGAACCCCTACACCTCCCTGCTTCTCACACACAGCCCGTGTGCTCACGTTGGACATCTGATTGTTGCTGTGATTTGTTTTGGGTTATGTTGCTTGTTTTAATGGAAGTTTTATGTAACATACATTTTAGCTTCAAGCTCACTGAGGTTTGAGATAATACAGGCTTTCCAGAGAAAGTCCAGGAGGAAGGAGGTGGATTCCTGTCCTTGTTCTTTCTCCTGAACTTTCTGACCCACATGACCCTCCAGGGCCTCTTACCTAACAGT
The DNA here is from genome assembly GCA_963574575.1 of Galagoides demidoff. Classification (NCBI taxonomy): domain Eukaryota; kingdom Metazoa; phylum Chordata; class Mammalia; order Primates; family Galagidae; genus Galagoides; species Galagoides demidoff. Next base: position 7,073 of record CAUYQV010134357.1, on the reverse strand, counting down.
GCAGACTAACCATGGGGCATCCCTCCCCTTGCCAGGCCCCTCACCCTGTCCTCTTACCTCCCTAAGGTTTCGACCAAGTCGTTCGTATTTACAGGGGCCAGGGTGTGGCCCCAGTAGAAGGGCACTAGGTCCCTTCCAATGATAGCAGATTTCAGATACACTGGCACTGACCAAGTCTCAGAGAAGGCCACTCTCAAGTGGTCACTCCTCCTCCTCTCTGGTATGTGAGGAGCGTTCTGAATAGGGATTTTTACCCAGAAATCTACTGCCTGTCCTTGCTCCAGCACCCAGGGATCAGATCTTTCTAGGAGACGGCCTTCTGTGCCTTCTGTATGGCCCACACAGCTAAGGGGGTGCAGCCGTGCACACGTCTGGGGGAGAAAGGCCTATTTTAGCAGGTGGGTACCAGGGGGAAGGCCAGGGTGTGGGGCACATGGGGGAGAGGGGGTGGGCCAGTGTGTGCAGGGGGTGTTCTGGGGTGTAGGACATGTGAGGGAGAGGGGGTGGGCCAGGGTGTGTGGTGTGCAGGGGGTGGGCTGGGGTATAGGGCATGTGGGGGAGGGGGTGAGCCAGGCTGTGCAGGGGGTAAGCCAGGGTGTGTGGTGTGCAGAGGGTGGGCTGGAGTATAGGGCAGGGATCCTCAAACTTTTTAAACAGGGGGCCAGTTCACTGTCCCTCAGACTGTTGGAGGGCCCGACTGTGGCCCTGACACGAGTCGGCTGCAAAACAGGACAGGCAACAGAGGCAAAAACACCTGGCAGGCTGGATAAATGTCCTACGCGGGCCGCATGTAGCCTGTGGGCTGTAGTTTGAGGACACCTGGTGTAGGGCATGTAGAGGAGAGGGGGTGAGTGAGGGTGTGCAGGGGTGGACAGGGGTGTGGAGCATGCAGGAGGTAGGCCGGGGTGTGGGGTGTGCAGGTATGGGCGGGGATATATGGAGGTGGGGGCTGCAGTGTAGGGCCTGCTGGGGCGGGGGGCATGCAGGGGTGGACAGGAGTGTGGGGTGCTCAGGGCCAAGGTCCAGGGAATAGGAGTAACTGCCCTGTGGGGAGAGCAGAGCAGCAACAGAGGGAAGGAGAGAACAGAGATCGATGGCAGGAAGCCGGCAGAGGGGACGGGAGGCCCCATCTTAGTCCCTTGGCATCGGGAGGTGGGTGCTCACCAGGGAGCTCACCTAAGGCTCCCTGAGCTGGACCAGAGGTCCCTGGTGAGCTTTTCGGTCTCAGCAGAAGGCTGTGGGAGAGCAGCTTCAGGACGCCTACAGGAGGCCGTGACCCAGAGAGTACAAGAACGGGACCTAGGGGCCAGGGGCACCTGGACGTGAGGACTGATCATGTGAGGACAGGGTGTCCAGGCCTAAATACAGACACAGGTACAATAATGCAGACCAGGCAGGCTGCCCACAGCCCTGCGAGGGTCAGTCATTCAAACCTCAGGCAGAAGGAAATCAAAGTCTGGAACGCCGATGTGAGAGCACGGTCGTCAGGCACGTGTGCCCTGCTTGCCAGCCCGTTGTATTTTTATTTAATGGTTTACATTTTTTTCAAAAGCACAATTTTTAATGCATTTTATTAAAAAATGCTTGGACCCTCTCTGCCATACCTGGTTCTCCATTAGGGCCAGGGGGTCCTATGTCACCAGTGTCCCCTTTCTCACCTGAAAATGAAAAGGAAGGTCAGAGTCACCAAGCAGAGGTGGACACACCCCACAAGTTCTAAAATATCAAGGTTTAGAATGGTGTTTCTGTTATGCACACAGTGCTGGGCTTTCTCCTTGACCCTGTTTCTGCCAGAAAGTGTAGGCTGGATTCCACAGAGAGCTAATTCTACAGGCTCTATTCATATTATCTGTATCACACATTGTGGGGATTTAGGGATTGTCAGGCAATCATTCATCAAGTCAATTCTGCAAAATCAAGACGTTTGACAGAACACTTTGCAGACACTGTCCCATGACCCCTAACATGAGGAAGGGGAGATGGCCGCTGATGGCTCCTGCACGTCCCCTGACAGTGGCAAATCCAGACAGAGCAGCCACTGTGAGCCCAGGACCTTAGAGATAAAAAGATGACACTGCTCACAGCCTCTGCCTGAGGCAGCGTCCTGCCCTGGAAGGGCCAGATGCCTGGGCCCTGCTCACCTTGGCTTTTCTCGGCTTATAAATGAAGGGGGTGAGCACAGTGTTGGCAAAGCAGCTTTCTAACGGCTCTGACATTAAACCAGGAGCTTCACGTTAGGGCCCATGAACATTCCTAAAGCCTTGTCTGTCTTCACACTGGGAACACCTACACGGCTGAGTGACGTCTGCAGACAGATCCACCCGCACAGGGGGACACAGCGTAGCAGCTCCCCCACCCACTTCCTGTGCTTTTCACCAATCCAGGGCCGTGAAAATGTAAGTGCAGCTCGACAAGCTCCAGGTGACGTCTCATCTTGGACAAAGCAGATCAAAGGAGCAAAGTCCAGGGAGGTAGTCCCGGCAGGCTGCCTCGGGTGTGACACCGGGACCGGCTGGGCGCAGGTGTGTGCTGAGTGTGCACACGGCCCCACTGCACAGCAGCACGTCATGCACGCTGTGCACAGGCGAAAACAACCCCAGTGTCCAGCAGCAGGTGAAGGGAGCCGGGACTGTGGTCACCCAGTGGTGGGAGATTCCTCGGCCTCAGGGAGGGAGGGGACCTGACAGTCTAGGACACAGGTGAGCCTTGAACACGTTACACTGAGTGAAACATGCAAGACCCAGAAGGAAAAGTATCGCCACAATTCCCCTTAAGTGGCACATCTGGGACGGTAAGTTCACAGGGACAGAGCAGAGCCGAGGTTCCAGGGCCGGGGGGAGGAAGATGGCAGAGCTGCTGCTGAACTGGTGCAGAGTCTCTTTGGAGCAAAGAGAAAACCCTTGGGAAATAGTGGTGATGGCTGTACAGCTCTGCAAATAGGCTTGATGCCACTGCACTGTACACTTAAAACAGAATTTATTTAGGTTTCTGAAAGCACGCCTATCACTCCTGACCAGGCTTGCGTGTGCTCCCTGCTGAGTTTCCCCCTACCTTCAAGGCCAAAGGCCCCTTTCTGCCAGGGACAGGCCAGGCAGGGCAGGAGGAGAGAACGTGCCCACTCAGCTCCAGCCCCAGAGTGGGCCCTCAGGGGCCCTGGCTTAACCCACCCCAAGGCAGACGCAACAGACTCCCTGCCTGCCTACAAGGTCTCAGGGCAGCTCCACACCCACTACCAACCTCCCCAGCTCCATGTTCACATTGCTGACCACAGCAAGCCTCAGAGGGAGACTTCCCAGCACAGGCAAGAACAGACCGGCACTTCAGAGGACGCATGCTGACTTGGTAAGGAGGGACTGAGGGCAGAGCGATTGTGAGGGGCCCCTCAACTGTCCTTGTCACAGGGAGAGCGTGACCCAATCCACCCTCCTCACCAATGTGGTGTGAGTCAAATGCAGACCCAGAGACACTGGGATTTGGAGCTGCAGGTGTTACCTGGGCCCACCTACTGCTTCCTTCTGCACCCTGTCCTCCCTGAGAGCCATCCCATCATCTCAAAAAGTCAGGACCCCACACTGTGGGTACAGAGACGTGCTGCTTCCCAACTTGGTCCCTCAGTCACTTCAAAGAGGCTCTGAAGGCTTTAACCAACTCATGACAGAAGTTGCAGCTAGGAGGTCAAGATCTGGCTCAAGCACCTGCTCAGAGCCTCCTGCTGGGCACAGGGTAAGCCCTGCCAAGTGGGGAGCCCTCACCCCCCTGGGCACAGAACCAGCCACTCGCTCTGAGCCAGCCGCACCCTAAGTGCAAGTGTGACAGAACCATACATAACACGGACGAGCAAGATGCAGGGGGCAGGGAGCCCATGGCCATCCTCGGGTGTCCAGTGTCGACAATGAGCCTGGGCGGGGGGATGAGGCAGGAATCACATCACAAATACCTTTTGAGCCAATGGGACCAATCTTTCCATGACGACCCACACTGCCTTTCTGTCCTTTGTCCCCCATGTCTCCTGTAGAAAACAAGATCAAGGTTGGTTGATGCTCAGGGGATGCAGTGACGTCCACCTCCTCAACAACACACACAGGTGACCTGACATGCATCACACACACACACACACATACACACACACACTCGTGACCAGACACACATCACACACACACACACACACACTCGTGACCAGACACACATCACACATACACAGGTGACCTGACACACATCACACATCACACACACACACAAACACACACACTCGTGACCAGACACACATCACACACATACACACACACACACTCATGACCAGACACACATCACACATACACAGGTGACCTGACACACATCACACACACAGGTGACTGACACACATCACGCACACACAGGTGACCTGACACACATCACATATACAGAGGTGACCTGACACATATCACACATGCACACAGAGGTGACCAGACACACACACAGAGGTGACCAGACACACACACACACACATGACCTGACACACATCACACACACATGCACAGATGACCTAACATGTATCACACACACAAAAGAGGAGGCTAATGACAAAACTCAGTCTCTCCCAGGTCACACATGTGATTGTCACTGGACGGTTCTTCACGGCTCCTGTTGACATAGCTTCCAAAGGAAGATGCACTTCCCCTAAAAGTCACACACACCATGGAACGGAGGAGACCAAAGGGACACCCCTGAGTCCCAGCCTCAGCCAAGGTCCATCCACCTGTGACTGCAGGAGAGGGTGGTTGTCCTTCCTCCGTCCCAGCTCCAACTGCCCCACCCAGACCAAGGCCAACCCCAGCACCTGCCACTCTGCAAACCAGACCTGGCACCCTGGGAACATGGGTAGTGTCAGCTGGCAGAGCCATGGGGCTCCTCTGGTGTGGAAGGGAAACTTGAGGGGTGCCAGAGAGTTCCAGGGTGCTGCATCAGACATCTCCTCACAACCAGTTCCACTTCAAACGCCTCGTTCTATGTGACCTGTCACCCGTCACCAGGCCTGGGAGTGCTGAGCAGGGCTGTGGGTCCTCCAGCCTGTGGTCCACTCCTCCTTCATTCACAGCAAAGGGGCACCATGACCTCACAGGGTGTCTCTCTGATCATGGGCTCAAGGCTGAAACACCCCCTCACCCAGCCGCCAAACAAGTCAGAGGGCAGGAGTCCTCCGCACCGAGCACTCTTAAACCCTTAACAAAACCAACAACAGCAAACAGGCACACAGGGGAACTGGCAAGCAGACAGACAGGCAGTTCTGTGTAATAACTTTTCCATGGGCACATTTACGGGCAATGTGGGTTCTGAATCATTTCCTACATGCACTGTGGCAGAAACTAAACACAACTCAGTGCAGGCTGCTCCGCAGGAGGGGGCTGGTCGGAGGGACTCACTGCACACGGACAAAGCTCCATCCCACAGTACCACCAACACCACCCTGAGGACATCCCTGCCAGGAACACTTGGCCTCATTTTGTTAAGTAGACCTAATGTTCCCTAAATTCTGAAGAAATGGAAACCAGAGGACCAAGCACAGGTTTGGGGATGAGCTACAGCTAAAATGGACACACACAGACCAGAGGAAGGGCTGGCATTTGCTTGAAAATGAAGTGCTGATTCAGTACTGTCTTCTGCTGAAGACAAATCCACGTGAGCCTCCTACTTGATTACAGAAATGACTGCTTGAACTAGATGGCAGAGCCAGCACAAGAGCCATGGTCTGCTGGTCTCTGGGGCAGCTGGGCCATGTGCTGCCCGGGAGCCCCCAGAGGACACCCTGACTGGCCAGGACATGGTCTGTGTCCAGGCACCATGTGCCACTCTCTGCACAGGGGCCCAACACGCATGGCAGAGCTCAGACTGCTGGGGCCATCAGGAGAGCAGCCAGGCACCTGTGCCATGTGTGAGAAGAGGGAGGTGCCCAGGGAGGGCCTCACCCAGCCTGGGGTAAGGAGACACACGAGGGTGTGGCACATCCACTGAGCAATGGCACCCTGCAGAGTGGGGAAGAAGAGGATGGTAAGGTTGGATTTGCGTTTAGGAAGAATCTGGACACCTGTGGAAGAGACTAGGGGGACAAAGGTAGAGGCAGATGGGTAGGCCAGAGAGGAGGGCGGTTAACACAGGCAGAATCTGCTATATGCACATACACGTACTATAGATACACGTGTGCATGTGCGTGCTGTATGTACATAAATGTACTGTAGATACACATGTGCATGTGTGAATTATATGCACATACACATAGATACACGTGTGTGCGTGTGCATGCTGTATTACATAAATGTACTGTAGATGCACATGCATGCACGTGAGTGCTGTATGCACATGTATGTACTGTAGATACACGTGTGCATGCATGAACTATACGCACATACACATACTATAGACACACGTGTGTGCGTGTGCGTGCTGTATGTACATAAATGTACTGTAGATACACGTGTGTGCATGCATGTGCTGTATTATGTAAATGTACTACAGATACTATAGATAAAGGTGTGTCGTGCACATGCTGTAAGCATATAAATGTAATATAGATACAAGTGTACGCGTGTACATGCTGTATGCATATAAATGTAGTATAGATACAGGTGTGGGCGTGCACGTGCTGTATGCATGTAAATGTACTATAGATACAAGTGTACGTGTGCACATGCTGTATGCATGTAAATGTACTATAGATACAGGTGTGCACGTGCTGTATGCATGTAAATGTACTATAGATACAAGTGTACGTGTGCACATGCTGTATGCATGTAAATGTACTATAGATACAGGTGTGCACATGCTGTATGCATGTAAAAGTACTATAGATACAAGTGTACATGTGCACATGCTGTATGCATGTAAATGTACTGTAGACACAGGTGTGCGCGTGCACGTGCTGTATGCACGTAAATGTTCTATAGATACATATGTCTGCATGTATGTGCTATGCATACTATAGATGCATGTGTCTGCATGTATGTGCACATGCACATACTATACACACATATACATACTTTAGATACATGTATCATGCATATAAGTGCATGTTCACACGGTGTACACACATGGGCATACAA
>CAUYQV010134354.1:0-11848 GCA_963574575.1 Galagoides demidoff | reverse complement strand
CAGCTACTTGGGAGGCGGAGGCAGGAGACTCGCTTGAGCCCAGGAGTTGGAGGTTGCTGTGAGCTGTGATGCCATGGCACTCTACCCAGGGGGACAGCTTGAGGCTCTGTCTCAAAAAATGAAAAAAAATTAGAAATAGGCTCAGCATCCATAACACAGTGGTTACGGGGCCAGCCACATACACCGAGTCAGGTGGGTTTGAACCCAACCCAGGCCAGCTAAACAACAATGAACAATTGCAACAGAAAATAGCCAGGCATTGTGGTGAGTGCCTGTAGTCCTAACTACTTGGGAAGCTGAGGCAAGAGAATCCCTTAAGCTCAAAAGTTTGAGGTGAGCTGTTAACACCCTGATACTCTACTGAAGGTGACATAATGAGACTCTGTCTCAAAAAAAAAAAAATTAATTAAAAATTAAGAAAGAAAAGAAATTATCTATTTTCATTTCCCTTCCCTCTAGCAGATGTGAGCTCCCTGGGATAAAGATGAGTCCCTAATCACTTCTGAACCTCTGACCCCCACTGCTAGAAGGGCAAATCCCTTAGTGTCAGATCTCTTATGAGAAAGTAAGCCATTGAACCAAAAGTCTGCCCTGGAGCTGACATTTCAGTTGACAGAGACAGATATGTACATCTACAAAATAAATAAACAAGGCATTATCAAAGAGTAATAATTTCAGTGCTGAAAATAAAGTAGGGCAACAGGTTGAAAGGATAACTTGGGGCTGAGAGAGGCAGGGGAACTGGTCTCACTGCTTAGGACTGGGAGGTCAATAAAGGCCTCTCTTGCTAAGACTTGCGTGGGGAAAATGAAAAGAAAAGCATGGAAAGAACAATCTGAGCTGAATGAACAATTGCAAAAGACCTTGAAGTGGGAATGAGTTTCATAAGTTTGGAGAATGAAAAGAAGCCACTGTGGCTGAGCATAGGGAGCCAGCAGGGAGGCTGCCAGGGGCTTATCTGTGGAGATAAGGAGTGAAGTTCTTTGCAGCACAGTGGGAAGCTATGGGAGGGGATTAAGCTTAGAGCTCTGATCTGGGAGACGGGGATGGAGGAAAAAGGGGAAGGCTGGGTAAGGCGGGAGGGTCCAGGCTCTGCCAGAGACAGTGGGACAGATGCCTGGGGGGTGCCTCAGTTTTCAGAACCTGGGGATCCAGTGTGTGAAGAAGCGGGACTTAGAACAGGCCATCAGTCAGCGCATCCAGACCAACAACAACCCTTTCCAAGGTGAGGGCTGAGGAGGCAAAGACCTGAACCTGCCTACGGCACCCATACCCTCTGTCACCTCCCCCAGCCCATCTTCTGTGCATCTCTCCCTCATTAGCCAAGATCTGCAGTACTCATGGTATCTTTTGCCATTGGGAAACTGAGGTCTGGAGAGGGGATGTGACATTCAGGTTAACACTGGAATCAGTAATGGGTTTAGAACCTTGTCTTTCAGCTCCTCTAGAACTTACATTTCATATACCTACAACAGCCCTCCCACCCCAGAGCTTTCTGTACCCCTCCACTCCCACTCTCCTGACCATCTGTTTTCCTCGCAGTTCCTATAGAAGAGCAGCGTGGGGACTATGACTTGAACGCTGTGCGGCTCTGCTTCCAGGTGACAGTGCAGGATCCATCAGGCAGGCCTCTCCGCCTGCCTCCTGTTCTCTCTCATCCCATCTTTGACAACCGTGAGTAGCCAGGGAGCCACAGGAAAGAGAAAAGGGTGGGCCTGAATAGGAACAAGGGGGTCAGAGTGGGTGCAACCTGCAGCAGGAGCTCACACCTTCATTCAGTCATCCAGCATATTTGTCTTCTGTGCCCAGCTCTGTGCTGGCTGGAAAAAGAGGGCAAAAAAGACCCAGAGCTGCCCTTGAGGTGTATCTTCCAGGCTGGCAGGGAGTCTGAGGGGAAACGGACATTTTTAGTATCATCTGCTGAGAGAGTGGTATGCCCACAACTATCCCAAGAACTAGAAAATGAACTCCCAGGAACAAAATAATGTTAGAAAAAAATAAGGCTGATCACACATGTAATCATAGCACTCTTGGAGGCTGAGGCATGTGGATTGCTTGAGTTCAGGAATTCAAGACCAGCCTGAGCAAGAACAAGGCCCTATTTCTACTAAAAATAGAAAAACTTAGCCTGGCCCATGTAGTTCCAGCTACTGGAAAGCTGAGGCAGGAGGATCACTTCAGCCTAAGAGTTTGAGGTTGTTGTGAGCTATGATGATTCTGCAGCTCTCAACCCCAGGGCAACAGAGTGACTCTTGTCTCAAAAAAAGAAAAAATAATGTTAGAGAGCAATAATTCAGTGATGAAAGCTTACAGATAAATTGGGCTGACACTGATCAACTGTAGTTATTAATTAAGTAACCAATAGGATGAATGAAAATAAAAGGGCTCTGGAGTCCCAAGGGCAGGGATCCAGGATAAACTGGAGGTCAGGAAGGAAGGGTTCACTGTAATGGTGGGTATGAACTGGGCCTTGAAGATTGCTTGGATCCGGTAGAGAAAGAGAAGGTATGAACAGATTGTTCCCACTGGACCATAAGGTTCCACTAGGGCAGATATGTTTAGGTGTTATGTAGGGTTGTATTCTTGGTTACAATAGTGTTTAGCACATAGTAGGTTGATAGCTGATAAATATAATGGTCTGACTTTGGCTACAAAGGTATGGTAGGCAAGCTCTGGGCAACCTTGACTCTGGGGTGGGCAGGGATGTTGCCTCTCCTATAGGCCATCCCAGGGCCCTCTGGTTGTTCAGATCTTCCTTCCTTATTCTTATATCCTCAGGTGCCCCCAATACTGCTGAGCTCAAGATCTGCCGAGTGAACCGAAACTCTGGGAGCTGCCTTGGTGGGGATGAGATCTTCCTGCTGTGTGACAAGGTGCAGAAAGGTACATACCAGAAAGCAGGGATGGACTATATGAAGCAAGAAGTAAAGGGTGAGAGACTGAGCAGAAGTGGTGAGTGTAGGTAACTGGCTTCAGATGCTCCCCCCAGTGCCTCAGAGGCTTTAGGTGGGCATCAGGGACAAGGAGTATCTCATGAGGCAAGCATCAGGAGTTGGGAAGATGACCTGGGGGAAGAGGTTAGACACACTGACCCACACTGCTGCCCCATCTCCTGCAGAGGACATTGAGGTATATTTCACGGGACCAGGCTGGGAAGCCCGTGGCTCCTTTTCGCAAGCTGATGTACACCGACAAGTGGCCATTGTGTTCCGGACCCCTCCCTATGCGGACCCCAGCCTGCAGGCTCCCGTGCGTGTTTCCATGCAGCTGCGGCGGCCTTCTGATAGGGAGCTCAGTGAGCCTATGGAATTCCAGTACCTGCCAGACACAGGTACACAATGGGGGAGGGTACCAGAAGGGCTGGTGGGCTACATCTAATGACAGAGAGTCCAGGGCTGGATATCTGAGACTGTGGTTGAGGGAGGGCCAAAAGCTGGAGTCAGAACTTGAGGTTTACATTAGTAATTGGAGTCCATTTCTTACTTAATTTACTAATGACAGGCAAGATTTATGGAGTTCATACTACACATCTGCCCCTACTATAGGCATTTCAGTGAATTCCCTGATTGTTATTTCTCACTAGCTTTTTTTCGTCTTTTTTTGAGACAGTCTCACTTTATTGCCCTTGGTAGAGTGCCATGGCATCATAGCTCACAGCAACCTCAGACTCTTGGGCTCAAGTGATCCTCTTGCCTCAGCCTCCCAAGTAGCTGGGACTACAGCACCTTCCACAACACCTGGCTATTTTTAGAGACAGGGTCTCACTCTTGCTCAAGTAGGCCAACTGCTTCAGCCACCCAGAATACTAGAATTACAGGCGTGAGCCACTGAGCCTCGCCTCTCACTAGGCTTTTGAGGTATGTCTGGCTTAACTTGAGCTCACCATAGCTAGTGAGTGGCAGTATCAACATTTGAACCCAAGCCATCTGGCTCCAGGGTCCTTTTGCCACACTGTCTCTGTCTACTGTCACAACCATATAACCCAGCCACATTTTGATCTTTGAGTGCCCACTTGGTACCAGAGTGTGTGCTAGATATTGGGAATACAAAGATGAATAAAACATTCCCTGCCTTCAGAAGAAGTCACATGAGGAAGATAAACATGCAAAAAAGATCCTTAAGTCATAGAGTGACGTATGAAATGAAGCTGTGTGCAGAGTCCCATAGGTGCACAGAGTTGGGAGCTGGAACTGGAAACAGCTGTGTAGAGGAGGTGGCATTTACCTTGGAGAAAGACACAGAAGTCTTCCAGGCAGGTGGCCCAGCACCTAGAAGGGCAGCGTGTTGGCAAATGCATTTCCTGTTTGGGGTCATCTGTGTGGTGGAGGTGTGGTAGAAGTAGGCATAGAGAAGACCCTGCTTCCAGGGTTTCATCCTGAAGGCAGTGGTAAGCCCCCAAAGATTTCCCAACATAGAAGTGACTTGAACAGATCGGAAAATTCACTCTGCTGGCTGCACGTAGAGGATTAAAGAGGGAGAGAACAGGGAGGCCATTCTGAAAGATGTTGCAGTAGTCTAGGAGGAGAAGGTTTGGTATGAACCTTGCACAAGAAATGGCAAAGTGGGTGGTGCCTATGGCTCAGTGAGTAGGGCACCAGCCCTATATACCGAGGGTGGCAGGTTTGAACCCGGCCCCAGTCAAATTGCAACAAAAAAATAGCTGGGTATTGTGGCGGGCACCTGTAGTCCCAGCTACGTGGGAGGCTGAGACAAGAGAATTGCCTAAGCCCAAAAGCCAGAGGTTGCTGTGAGCTGTAACACCATGCACTCTACCGATGGCGACAAAGAGTCTGTCTCTAAAAAAAAAAAAAACAAGAAAGAAAGAAATGGCAAAGGGCAAAGTGAGATCACATCTCTTAACCACTGTCCTTGGCTCCCTTCAGCCCCATGGCTTTCTTGCACCCCAAGAAACACACCAAGTTTAGTTCTTTCTGATGCCTGGCCTGGCCTTCAGATCTTCATGCTCATACCAGTCCTTCTCTGACACCTCTAAATTAGACTTCCTGACCTCATTTCTAGTATTGTTACGTCATCTTGTTTATCTTCCTCTTAGCTCCTGTCACTTCTTAACATTTTCTTTCTTTTTTTTTTTTTTTTTTTTTTGATTTTTTATTTTTAGAGACAGAATCTCACTTTGTCACCCCGGGTAGAGTGCTGTGTCACAGCTCACAGCAACCTCCAGCTCTTGGGCTTAGGCAGTTCTCTTGCCTCAGCCTCCCGAGTAGCTGGGATTACAGGTGCCCACCACAATGCCCGGATATTTTTTTGTTGCAATTTGGCCGGGGCTGGGTTGGAACCTGCCACCCTCAGTATATGGGGTCAGCGCCCTACTCCCTGAGCTACAGGCACCACCCTTTTTTTTTTTTTTTTAAAGACGTGTCTCACTTTGTTGCCCCTGGTAGAGTGGGAACAGGAACCTCATACTCTTGGGCTCAAGCAATTCTCTTGTCTCAGCCTCCCAAGTAGCTGGGACTACAGGCACCCACCACAATGCCCTGCTATTTTTAGAGAGGAGGTCTTGCTTTGGCTCAGGCTGGTCTCAAACTTGTGAGCTCAGGCAGTCCACCTACCTTGGCCTCCTAGAGTGCTGGGATTACAGGCATGAGCCACCTCGCATGGCCAAGATTTTCTTATATGTGTTATGTGGTTGTAGCCCCATCCCTCTTTACTAGGTTGTCCGCTTTCTGGAAGCAGGCACTTGTGTAATACTCATGGCCATATACTGGTAGCTAGGAGGGAGGCTGGCAGGTAGTTGGTACCTGATAGATACGTGTCAGTGAGTGGTAGGGAGAAAAAAGAAAATGTTTCTAACTCTGGTGATAAAGCAGACAGAAGGTCAAGGAACCCTAGAGGAGAAAGAACCAGGTTTCTGAGGAGACATGATGAGGTGGGTTTTGGAGTTACTAGGTACTACAGTGGTTATACAGTTCTGAAAGCTGTGACTAAAGTATCAAACCATTCAAGATAATAATGAGAGTCTCTGCTGAAGTCTTTAATCAAGCGTGTTGTGCCTTGGATGCCTCAGAGTGCAGAGATTTTTGCCAGACCTGGATCAAGGCTGGAGATGAGCCAGGACATGAGCAGTGCAGGAAGAGATGAGCTGAAGGTTAAGTCCCTGTGAGGACTCCTGTTCCCCCAGAGCATAGTCTCTTTACTTGGCTTCACCTATGTGGCCTTAAAGGGACAGATTCAGCAAATAGGCCTTCTCAAAAAGCTCTGGAATTCTTAGAACCATTGAGTGTCAGTCATAGTGTCACACTGCGCTTTTCTCTTTTTTTTTTTTTTTTTTTTTGAGACAGTCTCACTTTGTCACCCCCGGTAGAGTGCTATAGTGTCACAGCTCACAGCAATCTCAAACTCTTGGGCTCAGGTGATAATCTTGCCTCAGCATCCCAAGCAGCTGGGCCTATAGGGGCCTGCCACAACACCCAGCTATTTTTAGAGACAGGGTCTTGCTTTTGCTCAGGCTGGTCTCCTGTGAGCTCAGGCAATCCACCTGCCTCAGCCTCCCAGAGTGCTAGGATTACAGGCATGAGCCACCACTCCTGGCCACACAGCTCTTCTCATTAGTTGGGAAGTTTGGGAGATGGGTCTTGGGAAAGCCTAGTTCCTCAGTTCCCTCTTGGCGTGGGTCTTTGAGAGCATTGGAGGCCTATGCTGTCAAAGAGAAGAACAAGTCCCATTTCACCCCATTGCTTTCCCAGATGACCGTCACCGGATTGAGGAAAAACGCAAAAGGACATATGAGACATTCAAGAGCATCATGAAGAAGAGTCCTTTTAGTGGTGAGATGGGAGAGCCAGTGAGAAAGGCAGTGATCAGGGAGGGGACACTCTGGGAGGCATACCCCAGGGGATGAGAACTAACCCACCCTTGCCTTGCAGGACCCACCGATCCCCGGCCCCCACCCCGGCGCATTGCTGTGCCTTCCCGCAGCACAACTTCTGTTCCTAAGCCAGGTAAGGATTTCCTTTTGTCCCACTAGAATAGACTCAGATCTGTTCAGCCTGTGGTTGAGATACCTTCTGCAAGGTCAATGAGCAGAGGAATCAGCCTCAGCAAAAGGTGTATGAAGCCTACTTTCTGTTGGGCCCATGTTTCTCAGAGGGTGTGGCCTGGTGACCTCTGGCAGAGTCATCTGGGGAACAGAGAGAGTAGCAGATTCTTGGACCCCATGACCTGTTGAATCAGAGCCTTTGGAAGTATGGCCCAGTAATGAGCAAACACCTGGGATGCTAGTGCACACAGAAAACTAAGAATCACTATGCCGGTTAAATCCCATTTTGGATACCTTGGGATACAGAATTTAAAAGTACAGATCTCTGCCCTCAACTCTCAGCTGAATAGGAAAACAAACAAAAATCGCCTCGAAAGTAGCAAGGTGTATATGCTGGTGTGTGGCTCAAGGAAGAGTGACGGCAGTGTGCAGTGATCCCAGGAAGCTGAGGCAGAAAGATGGCTTGAGGTCGGGAGTTTCAGACCAACCTAGATAACATAGTAAAACCCTGTCTCTATAAAAAAATAAAAAAGCCAGATGTGGTAGCATACCTTTAGTCCCAGCTACTTTGGAGTCAGTGGCTGCAATGAGCTATGATGGTACCACTGCATTCCAGCCTGGGCAACAAATGAAACCCTGTTTCTAAAAAGAAAAAAAAAAAAAAGAGTGACAAAATACCCACTTCAAGCTGCTACTGCTACTAACTTGATGCTCTGAGGACTCATCACCCCTCAAGGCTTAGTTTTTCAGCTGGAAAAGAGATCTGCTGATCTCAGAAAACGTCCCTTCCTCTAAAATGCTGGGAGATATTTAAGAGATTAGAGGTGAGAGACCTTTGTGGGCTTGAGTACTCAGGAAGGGCTCAAAAGAGGAGTGTGACAAGAAGTGGACACTTTAAACTAGGTCAGACAGGATAAGAGTAATGAGCTAGGGTGATCACAGTGACTCCACAGGAAGGGATTGATCCTAAGCTTTATGGAGAGGGGCTGGGGTACAGAGGCCTGGGTGGGTCTCTGACCTTTGCCTCTCTATTCTTTCCTCCAGCCTCCCAACCCTATCCTTTCACACCATCCCTCAGTACCATCAACTTTGACGAGTTTCCCCCCATGGTATTTCCTTCTGGGCAGATTGCAAGCCAGGCCTCAGCCTTGGCACCAGCCCCTACCCCAGTTCTGGCTCAGGTCCCAGCCCCTGCCCCAGCCATGGTCTCAGCCCCTGTCCCAGTCCTAGCCCCAGGCCCTCCACAGGCTATTGCCCCACCTGCCCCAAAGCCCACCCAGGCTGGGGACGGAGCACTGACGGAGGCCCTGCTACAGCTGCAGTTTGATACTGATGAAGACCTGGGGGCACTGCTTGGCAACAACACAGACCCAACTGTATTCACGGACCTGGCATCCGTCGACAACTCTGAGTTTCAGCAGCTGCTGAACCAGGGTGTTTCTATGGCCCCCCACACAGCTGAGCCCATGCTGATGGAGTACCCTGAGTCTATAACTCGCCTGGTAACAGGATCCCAGAGGGCCCCTGACCCAGCTCCCACCCCCCTGGGGACCTCAGGGCTCCCAAACGGCCTCCTATCAGGGGATGAAGACTTCTCCTCCATTGCGGACATGGACTTCTCAGCCCTTCTGAGTCAGATCAGCTCCTAAGGGAGTGACTTCCACCCTGCCCAAAAGCACTGGTTTGCAGGGGATTGAGATCCTCCCAAAGCACTTATGGATTCTTGGAGGTAGGGGAGTGCTCTGCCTGCCCCTAACTTTGGTGATGTCTTCGTTGGGGGGCTCGCATTTTATTCTTTTATTGGCAGTAACTGTATCTCTCTCTTTTTGGAGGTGCTTAAGCAGAAGCATTAACTTCTCTGGAAAGGGGGGAGCTGGGAGGATTCAAATTCTTTCTTCCCCTATCCTGATGGTCAGCTCCCTTCTCTATACAGGGAACTCTGGGGGCCCCCATCCCTAATTCTTCAGCTTCTGGTACTCTCCTAGAGAGAGGAGCAGGCTGGAGTTATGGCCTTTGATCCTACAAAACCTTTTTCTCAAGTGTCTTTTTCACATCATGGATTCATTACACCATGACCTGAAATAATGCCCATTACCAACCTCTCTATGGCACTAGCATTGTCCCTGTGCCTAACACCAGCATTTAAGAGGCTAGCCTTCCTGCCCTGCAGAAGTCTCTGACAGCTTTTTCTTTGCTCAAACTGTGTCTGAACTGGTGACAGCGTTGGCTCTCTCTAGGATCCAGAGGTTAGGTCTGAGACTTTCTTGCTCTCCCTTTCTCAAGTGCCTTAATAGTAGGATGAGTGGTTTGGAGAGTGGGGGAGGGCAGGCTGGCAGCTCTCCAATCAGGAGGCAGTTTTTACTGAAGAATCAAAGCACTTCGATTCTTGCTTTCTACTCTGAATAAATTTGTTGCCAGGCTGCCTAGAGATTTACCTTCTTTCAGCAAACGCCAAACACACATTTTGGTGGTCATGTCAGAGTAGACATCAGTGATAGTTGGTTGCTACATGCATACACACTGTTATCTGGCAGCTTAAATGAAAACGGGCAGCCTAGGCAGGGTTGTGTCCTAGTGCATTGAGAGCGCATTGGCTGTGGTTATAGACCAGTTTCATGACAGTCTTCTCATGGGCCCCGTTAGCTACAGGTTTTAAATCAATACAGAATGGATCTTGTGAAGGGGGTAACTAGCGTTTCAAGTTGAGTGGGTTAACAGATGAGAGGTGGTGCCTGTGGCTCAGTGAGTAGTGCACCAACCCCATACACCGAGGGTGGCAGGTTCAAACCCAGCCCCAGCCAGACTGCAATAAATTAAAAAGCCCAAGAGCTGGAGATTGCTGTGAGCTGTGACGCCATGGCACTTTACGGAGGGCTACAAAATGAGACTTTCTTAAAAAAAAAAAAAAATTAGATTCAAAGGAGTCAACTGCTATGAACAATTCAAGAAGTGGAGCTAAGAATTTTGGACTTCATCCTGTGGGTGGCCAAGAGAACGTCTGCCACTGTTGATGAAGGTATGATGCCAGGTAAAAGTTTACACCTGCCCCACTAATGTTTTGGTTGGGAGGATCTGTGAAATCTTAATCCACAGCCTCTCCTGAGACCTAAACAAAGACCAGGCCACAAACCACACCGCTACAGATGGACGCACTTCCGGTTGGGCCCAGTGAACGCGCAGCCTCTAAAAGCACCCGCTGCAAAGGGCCTGCGCAGGCGCACGCGCACAGATGGCGTTCAGCGACGAAGTCAGGTAGCTCGCTTGGAGGAAATCCCCGTGCAAGTCTCGGCGTCTAGTTTCGGGCTTCTCGCCGTAGTGGGAGAGTGATGGCAGGAGCAAGGGGGTTCTCGTTAGTGGGCCGCGCTCCAAAAGTTACCGAGTCTCCTGGAACACAGGAGGCTTCGGGTGTAAACTCCGATGGACGGTGCCTGAAAGAAACTGGCAGGGATGGCGGAATTTTGGAGAATTAGGCTCGCGCTCTGACGTCCGTCCACTCGGGGGCAGCAGAGGGGGTGACGGAGGGAGGGGCTACGGGGGCGGCACCTGAGGCAAGAGTGGGTCACCGGGCCAAACTAGGCTGATCTTCGCCTGAAGGCGGAGCCCGAGCTGGTGGTGGCTGGGTCAGGACCCCGGCAGACTTGCCCGGGGCGCTTGGGAGGCGGGGCCCGAGCTTGGCGGGCAGGCTTCTATAGCCCAGGGGACAGATGGAGGAGCTGCGCAGATTCCCAAGAGGTACACAGGGAGAAGAGACCTCCCCAATCCTCTAGGCTAGGCCGCGCCTCCCTCTTGTCAGTCCCAACCAGGTCCCATAGTGACCTCCAGTGACCCCCCTCAGAAACCCTCTCATGATCCTTCTCACACGCCGAGTGATCGCATCATGCTCACGGCTCACCAGTTCCAAATCCTTATCTCCAGCCCAGACCTTGCCCCTGCATGCCAGCCCAGGAACATCACTCTAGCGTGCCTCAGGCCCCCTACATTCAGCCTGTTCCAAATGACCTCAGCCATTCCCAGCCTGGCCCCCCTTTCCCTTATGTCAGCCATGCCTTGCAACCCTCCAGGGGAATCCAGCCTGAAACCTAACCACTATTGTGGATGCTACCTCTTCTCTCTTAGCAATTTACATCCAATTCCTCATGAGGTCCTGGAAAATCTGCCCACTTCTCCCCATTGTCACTGCTATCACCTAGTTAAGTCACCACTACCCCTGCTGCTACAGCCTTCTTCCTGGCCCCCCCTGCAGCCAAAGAGATCTGCCACTCCTCCCACACCATCACTCTCCCTTTAACCATGAGCCATATGGCCAGATCCCAGTTCTCTGCAGACACACCCTTGAGAGTGACCACAGCCTTCCACATTGTTCATGAGGGCTGGTTGCTACCCAGAAAAACTGTCAGGCAATCTTAGGAATTGCTATCCAGGATCCCTAGTGCACCTTCACAACCGCTCTGTTCCAGCTCCATCTTCTTTGACTCTGGGTTCCTGCCTGTGCCCTGACTCCAGTCCAATCTTACCACTGGTCTTACCAAGATACCTTTGATGTCTCTGCCCAGTGAACTTCTCAACCTTCAAAACTCAGGCATCATGGCTCGGCGCCTGTAGCTCAAGCGGCTAAGGCGCCAGCCACATACACCTAAGATGGCGGGTTCGAATCCCTATCCCGGCCCGCCAAACAACAATGATGGCTGCAACCAAAAAATAGCCAGGCATTGTGGCGGGCACCTGTAGTCCCAGCTACTTGGGAGGCTGAGGCAGGAGACTCGCTTGAGCCCAGGAATTGGAGGTTGCTATGAGCTGTGATGCCATGGCACTCTACCCAGGGGGACAGCTTGAGGCTCCGTCTCAAAAAAA
>CAUYQV010134351.1:0-11643 GCA_963574575.1 Galagoides demidoff | reverse complement strand
ATTCATTTCTCATTTCTATTTTCTATTGTATGCAAATCATTCTACTGATACTACTTTGACAACTACTTTGACAAGAAGTTAAAGAATAATCAGCACTTTTTATGAAGAAGAAATTGTCTTAAGGAGGTTAAATGACTTACTTAAAATCATAAAGATAAAAACTGGCAGAGCTGGGATTAGAACTTAGGGCTCTTGGCTTCGAATTCAGTTCTTTTTTTGACTATATTAGGCTATACTGTTTGTGACTAAACACTGTGTTTTTCAGAATCATGTTACAATGTGTTCATGAAACTATGTCACTTCTTCCTTTTTTTTTTTGAGACAGAGCCTCAAGCTGTCCCCCTGGGTAGAGTGCAGTGGCATCACAGCTCACAGCAACCTCCAACTCCTGGGCTCAAGCGAGTCTCCTGCCTCTGCCTCCCAAGTAGCTGGGACCACAGGCGCCCGCCACAACGCCCGGCTATTTTTTTTTTGGTTGCAGCCATCATTGTTGTTTGGCGGGCCGGGCTGGGGATTCGAACCTGCCACCTTAGGTGTACGTGGCTGGCACCTTAGCCAATTGAGCCACAGGCGCCGAGCCATGGATTAGGCTTTGATCCCTTGTCTCAGTAGCCTTTCCAGCTTGCTGTGTGCAAATATGTTAGGTTCTGTGCACATAATTTTCTTTGCTGTAATAATGGAACTATGTTTCCTGTGGGTCTATTAGAGATGTTATAGGTTGAATAAGAAAGTATCTACAAAGCTCTTGGAGTTTCTAGAGACAGCTGGGTGTACATTAAAGTGACTATTTCTAGAGAGCCAGGGGAGAGTAAGCTGGGTGGTGCAGGGAGAGGTCTCACCAGCAGCCAAGGCAGAGGGACCCAGAAGTGCGCTGAGAAAGCTGGGCTGGAGTTGCATAGGCTTTGCGAATGGCCATGTTTCCTGAGGCAGCACGAGGCTGTCAGGCCGCATATTATTTGTAATCATTCTTTGGTTTTCATGGAAAAGGGAGGTCAGTTCTAGATCATGTCCGAGAGCTAGAAGAAAGCCTCCAGATGTTCTGTAAACTACGTCAGTTAAGTTCATGTACAAGAATTGTGCAAAATGATTACAATCCAAAACATCTCACACAGACCACTATTCAAACATACACTGGATTTTTTTTTATAATTTTATTTTACTCCCAACAATAGATTAATAGCCAGGAATTTTTCTTATTTAAAAGTAGGTGTCAGCTTCATTTCTGTGGCCTTTTGCACATGGCTGCATGGAAGTTTCAAATATCACGGAACTACTGCAAAGCTTTTTTCCCTCTTGCAAGGAGTACCATTGAATGCATTTTGTATTGCAGTAAAATAATGGCCTGAGCCATCCCATCGTGTTCCCATAGCTGTCTCTGAAAGTAAAAGCATGACCACATCCGAGTTTAGAATTAGGGAAAGACGGGCCTGAGATAGGGCAGGCTATTGAAACTGCCTCCCTGGTAGCTGCTGCTGCAGTTGCCCTGATAAGAAGCCAGTCAACCTACAGTTCAGGGCCTCCAAGGCCTTCGTCTACTGGCAGGAGAGGAAAATAGAAGCTCTGAGGGGTTTATCAGAAAACTTAGGAACAGTTGAACAATGTTATGGAAGATGAACTGGTTTCTGTTCATGAAAAACCAAAACCAGCTTGCACTTCTATTTTAGACAGAATGACCACACTAAAAATTTAAAGCATCTCATAGGGATATCTTTCCAAAGCCCCTAGGATGTGAGTCATTATATCAGAATCTTGAGGATAAGACAACTCGGTTATGGGGGACTTACAGAAAATGACATTTCATCTCCACATCTAGCTAACACACCATTTCCTTTAAAGGACTTCTAGGATTCTTTACTATTCTCTTAATGGTGAGTCTGTTTCCACAGAGGTACCAAGCTACTCTACATGGCCCAAGAGAAGCGAGCTAGTGATTTTTCCTCCTATGTTTTCTCCTTACCCTGTAGTCCTTACTCTCTTAAACTGCTATCAAGAAATAATTTGATCAGCTGGGCATGGTGGCTCACACCTGTAATCCTAGCACTCTGGGAGGCCAAGGCAGGTAGATTGCTTGAACTCAGGAGTTTGAGACCAGCCTGAGCAAGAGAGAGACCCGGTCTCTATTAAAAATAGAAAAATTAGCTAGGCATTGTGGTGAGTGTCTGTAGTCTCAGTTACTCAGGAGGCTGAGGCAAAAGGATCACTTGAGCCCAGGAGTTTGAAGTTGCTGTGAGCTATGATGTTGCCATGGCACTCTACCCAGGGGGACAGAATCTCAAAAAAAGAAAAAAAAAAAAGGAATAATTTTGATCAACTCCTTTCTCCAAAGAAGCAGAAAGAGCAAATAATAAATAAAGCTTCAGTGTGTTTTCTTTTTCAAGACTATTTTCATTAGGGAACTAAGGAATAAAACTCTACCTATAGAATTGTAAGCATCAGCTAGCCTGGTGGGGAGGTATTTGGAGCAGTAAGGAGAATGTTGCCCTACCCAGCTGTCCCTTAGACCCTGATGGGTTCCCTCAAACAGGACAGGTATCTCTCTTACAGCCCCTTTGGAAATCATAGTTGATGTCTACATTGTGTGTCAGGATAAATGGCTGAGAAGTGGAGGGATTACTGATGTCCTGTCTGGCACTCCCTCAAGGCTTGGGTCCAAGGCGACTGAGTTTGTGGCGGTTATGCCGCAGTTTCCAAGAATAAGCCTCTACTTGAAAGGGGTAAAGGCATCATACCCGGGAGAGGGGCCGGTTGCTGAGAAGGGTCTGTGTCTTCTCTAAATGATTGTTATAAGGAAAGTGAGAGGAAATTTTTATTACATAGTTACAATAGATTATAGTAAGAAATACTAATGCAACGTGAAATATGCAACTGCCCTCCTATTTATTCAGAAAATGCAAGACCCTGCTTGTATATTATGGACTTATTTGTCTCAGTTTGCAGCCTTGTTAAGCTTGAGGATTGACGTCAGGGGAAACCTCCCCAAACACGGAGCACTCTGCACAGTCTTTTCTAGATTTCCCTGATATATCTACCAATCCAGCTCACCTGGTCTTTCTTTTTTCTTTTCTTTTTTTTTGCAGTTCTTGGCCATGGCCAGGTTTGAACCCACCACCTCTGGTATGAGGGGCTGGCGCCCTACTCCTTTGAGCCACAGATGCCGCCTGGACACCTGGTCTTTCTAGTGGTTGAAAAGCTAAAAGTTACATTGTTGTTGAAGGAATATGGTTTACGAGAAGCACCATTAGAGCCATTTGAACAGAATTTTTTTTTTTTTTTTGAGATAGTCTCATTTTGTCACCCTTGGTAGAGTGCTCTGGTATCTTAGCTCATAGCAACCTCAAATTCTTGGGCTCAAGCGATTCTCTTGCCTCAGCCTTCCGAGTAGCTGGGACTACAGGCCCATGCCACAATGCCCGGCTATTCTTAGAGATAGGGTCTTGCTCTTGCTCCGTCTCCTCAAATGGGGGAGACTTGTAGGAGGCAATTCTGTGACAACGTTGCGGCTCACAAATTTTTGGTGAGATATTTACTAATCTTTTTCTCACCTTCTTCACCTCTATCATGAAGGTGTTGAGACTCGCACACCACATATTTCACAGGAAAATTTCAAATGGAAACAAATCCACAGAAGCACTAACCTTTTTTCCGATCAATATCAGGGAGCTCAGTAAGGTCTTGCTCTGTATGTTGACATCGCCAGTACGTCTTGGCATTGGCTACCAGTGTTGAAACACATTTCACAAGCTTTTTGGAGGTGAATCGAGGCCTTTTGAAATACTGGCACATTTTTAGTAATTTCAAATGGAAAAAGGTTCAAATCAGCTTTCTTAGGCTCGGGTACATTCAGTCGAGTTCAGCATACAGAAAACCAGGCTAAAGGAGGGATGCAAAGACGCAGTTCACCAGAATTTTGCCCTTACGACCTTGCTAACCTAACAGGGAAGGTAGATTTTTAACCAAAATGCTAAAGTCATAAGGGACTTCATATTAATAATTCTGAGTGTGAGGATCAGAGAAGAAAACGGTTCTGCCAGGAACAACAGTGATAGAAACGGATTTGAGCTTTTGAGTCTATTAAATTCAAGACACACTAAAAATGTTATCTCATTCATTCCCTACTGTGCACCGAATGGTTGTGCCACACTCTCCGTCTATATATTACAGCCCTAATTACTAATGCGATGGGGTTAGGGGTGGGGCCTTTGGGAGGTAACTAGGTCCTGAGGATGGTGCCTTTATAAGTAAGAGACACAGGAGAGATTCTTTTTCTCTCTTCTCTCTGTTACTACCATGTGAAGATATGGCAAGAAAGTGGCTGTAGGCAAACGTGGAAGAGGATCCTCACCAGTGGATGCAAAATCCACTGCCACCTTGGCCTTGGCCTTTCAAGCCTCCAGAACTATGAGAAATAAATGTTTAAACCACCAGGCCATGGTATTTGTTACAGCAGCCTGAGCTCACTAAGATCCTCCTCTCCAAAATCCTATGAATAAATTATCCTTCTCTCTCTCTCTCTTTTTGCATTATAATGATGTCCAGACAATTCTGACACTTTTGGAGAGACAGTTTCCCTGATACCAGCTATGACTGTGATGCCTTCATGGCCAAAGGCAACTGAAGTGGGATGGGCGGGAAAAACTCCATCCAACCATTCTCAAGGGCACACAGCTAGCTAAGATTTGCCCACACACACAAATGGTTTGCATTTCCTGCCTTCCATCTACTGAAACCACTTACTTTGAATGTCTCTTAAGAGATTCTTATCTGAGAATAAATAGCCTTGTTGGAATCTTTATCACATATAAAATGACTGTATTTTCTAAGACATGTTATAGGTTTTTTCTCTGATAACTGAGTTTTTATATAAAATCTCTTACAAAGATAAAAATCGCATAACCATGTAGCTATGGTTTTTAAATTAACTGCTTTGATTAAAAAGCATAAAAACTATACAAACATGGAAGTCGTTTGGGAATATGCTGTATTTTAACATACAAAGTAAATTTAAGATCTTACAATGGGATAGGCTTCATCCTTAGGTGAAAAAATTTAAAGAGCAATATATTCTGATCATATCATTCTTTGTTTTAGGGTCTGAAAGGAAAAAACTTCTGGACCATGTGATGACATTTTAGAAACAAACATTAGCACAAATTAAACAAGTTGTACCTCAAGTATGATTACCCTGTAATCAGCACAGTGTCTAATGACTGTGGTATCTGGCTGGCCTACTGTTGTTTTTTTTGCCTCCCCCAACCCCCCCATCATCAAATACAGAAAGAAACAGCAAACTTTGTTTTCTCTTTCCTACTCCGTAGCCTGAATTCTTATGCAAAGCCATAGTCCGCTGGGGTAGTTCTAAGATGGCTGCCACAGTTACAAAGAATGATAAATGATTCTACTTTGCTACCATGTTTTAAAGTTTTACTTCAGCCTTTGCGGTGGAATTCAAATTGTGCCAGCCATCTTTTATTAGTAGGACCCAGGGGATTTTTATTGTTATTTTGAACCAGATCTATTTTTGCTTAATTCTATGGGAACCACACATAGTTTGTACATTTGCCAGAAATTTATTTTCCAATGAGTATTACTCAATTCTAAATAAGCACATGCTCCATTTTTATGCTGGAACACAGTGGGATGAGTTCAATTAGGAGCACCAAAGTCACATGATTCTTTGTAACTAACATTCTACTCACTGAAAGTGAATTAGGATTTTGCTTATCACTAAGTGATACAATTTTATACAAATACAGCTTTTAAAAAAGCCATTAAGAACTGGTTTGTTACAACAGGGTGGCTTATCTGTGGACTTTTATCACAGCTTAGAATTGTGAAGCTGCTCGGTGTGTTCATTCACTCCCAGAGTTAATCACTAGGTAACATTTTGTTAACTACAACAACTAGAAAAATTAACATCATACGTCCTTCCATTGAACAGAAAAAAGGAAACATTTTCTTCTCTAACTCAGGGAGCATGATTTATATGGAAGACTGGAGCTTGTTCGCAGAGGTGGGAAGACCTCTTGTTCTACTGCATTGTCAGAATGTGGATATTACAGCCGTGTCCCTTTAACCTGAGAAAAGCAGAGTATTTTCTCTTGCAACAAAGCTTAACTCCCAGGACTGGAGGAAAATCTTATTACAAGACAGAATCTTCAAGTGTCTCAGACCCTGAGGGACCCATAGATGTTATATTTTCTTCCATGAACAACAGAATCTTCGAGCAAAACTGTCCAAGCAAAGTCTATACAAAATGATGAATCCTGCACTAAAGCTTAGAGCAAACAAAGTTACAAAGGTGCTACCAAGAGAGGAGGAAAGAACCACCAAGGAGAAAACTGAGGAAGTTTTTTAGTAAACGTCATTTGTTCTCTTGTCCAAAAAGAAAATAAAGCAGATTTTTTTTTTTTTTTTTTTGTGGTTTGGTATTTTGATTGCAGAGATACAGACCAAGAAAGACTGTATGACCTAAACTAGCCAGGAAAGCAATTATTTGCCCAAATGTCTAAGGCATGAAATAAAATTTTGTGTTTTGTTTTGCCTTTCAAATGGATAGAGATTTCCTTTTAAAATGTATATTTTTAATATAAAGAAAATGATAAAGAGCAAAATGTAAATGGCCTGTAATCCCATTGACTAGATAACCCTGTTGACAAACATTTAAAAGTAATGCAAGTGCATGTTTTTAAAATTTCAAATAGTATTATTTGAACAGTAATAGTATTAGATCTTTAATAATAGATTTTAATAGTAATAGTATTAGATCTGTAAATGGACAAAGATGTGTTCCTCCCCTGTCCCCACCAAACCCTAATGCCAACCTATTTCTCCAAAGAAGAAAAAAAAATGTTTTTTTTCCTTGAGACAGAGTTTCACTCTGTTGCCCTGGGTAGAGTGCAAAGGAGAAATTCTTGACATTTGTCTATTTATCCTTCCATAAAAGAGAATGCGTATATTCCAAGATACCAACTATATATATATATGCACATAGATATCTATGTGTACATATATGTATATGATTAAGAGTGTTTTGTCACAAAAAGGCATGTTATTCCATTGTGCATTGATTTTTTTTCATATAAGATTTATAGATTTCCTATTCACATACACAAAACTATCACATCATTTTTAAAAGACAATTTTTATAGCAGATTATTTTTAATAGCTGTCACATACTTTATTAAATAGAATACTTCAAATATATAATCAGTCCTCTATTGATCAACATTTAAGTTGTTTCTAACTTTTGTGAGCATATCTTTGAATATTTTAGCTGTGAAAGGTCTCCATTTTAAAATTTGTTAGCCACTATCTATTTGTTGAACCCATTTTCTCTCACAACAACAATATTTGATAATTACTATTACTCTAGAAGAGGTATTATCAAAGTTTTAAATTTTTACTTAAGAGAAGTTTAGTTGACAGTATTCCAATTTTATCCTTTTTTAAAAAGGATAGAAATTTTAAGTAAGGAAAATCAGAGTGCACTTGCTTTTGGAATATATATTGGCTTAGCTCAAGTGATATGTAGATCCAGGAAAGAAAAATAAAGTATTTTGACGTAAGTAAGATTGGCTTGGCTAACCGGAGTACTATTTTGTAGGCCAATAAGTTTTAGGAAAATTTTAAAGAGCAAATTAAACTGATAACCCTCATGTTTAAAAGATAATGTGTAGCTGGAGGGAAGGGGAATGGGGAGTTAATGAATATGGAGTTCCAGCTTTGCAAGACATAAAGAGTTTTGAAGATTGGTTATAGGCTATTGAATTGTACATTGCAAATGGTTAAGACAATATATTTTTTACTATATGTATTTTGCCACAATTTACAAAAAGGTAATATACAAAACTTTGTGTCAATAGAGAAAAAAGACAACTACTTAAATGTAATTTCAAGAGTGTAAGGGAAGAATCTCTGCCAGAAACCCAGTTGAATACCTTCAGGGTCTAGTTAATGTCATTATGCATTCAGATAAGGTTCAGAAATCAAAGATGTCTGGTAATGGACTTAAATTTAATCTAAGGTACAAATGGCTAATAGCAGCAGCAGTAGTCTCCTCTATAGAATAGCTGTCTGCCATACTTGACAACCACCAAGACATTTTCCCAGCAGGGAAACTACCTGTTCTCTTGGGGCCTAATCAAATGCTTCTCAAATAAACTTGCAGTCAGAGCCTTCAACCAATGACCAGGTTTAATGCCTGGAACGAGGATGACAAAGACCTTAGTGAAGGTCAAGGGGCTTGCGTCATTCTTTGGCATATACCATTGTTTAAAGGACTCCATAATTATTTGCCTTTGTCATCGCTCACAGTCACCTTGTGAGAAAAGCCAAAATGAAAGGGAGCGAGCGGTCTCTAGAACCCAGAGAAAACAGTAACTCTTGTTCATGGTGACTTTGAGACTCAGGTCCTGATTATTAGAGCAGAGGAATCACTGTTACAAAAATAGAATACATTTATCTTGGAAAGGTAACTCACAGTAAATGCTAAGGAATTATCTAATTAAAGTGTTTCACAAACAGAATAAGCCCATTTCTCAACGATTCAATGGAAGTTGGGTAGCTGTTTTCTGTTTTGTTTTACATAGCATCTTAGTACAGAGCAGAGGTTCTGAACCTTGTCAGTATAGCAGAATCACCTGGGGATCTTTTAAAAGTCTGATGTCCTGGGGTCATCACAGACCAAGTAACCTGAGTTTCTGGAGAGGTTCTTGAGGTGATTCTAATATGCAACTAAAGCTGAGAACCACTGGCACAAAACTTTCCAACTTCAGTGTCATAATCCTTGAGAGGGGCTTTCTTTCCCCTCTCAAGGCAAAGAACTTTGAGGTAGCAGATTTTGGACTATCCCACAAATCTACATTCTCACATGCATCTCAGGTGAGGCTGACATGGGTGCTCAGGTGATGCTGATATAGATGGTCTCTGGCCCTCATGTCCACATGTGACTCCTACTCCAGTGACTGAAATTCCTAATTTTTCACCCTCATCACTTACCTTCTTATTTCTGAAAACCTGGTCCACAGTGCCTTGTTCTTAAGGCTCTTTACCCAGAGCTAATCATTTTCATTGTTCCCTGGAGCATGCCCAAGATCTTCATCTATCACTTACAATGAGTGGCTCCAAAATGGCCACATAATCCAATGAAGTCCTGACAAAGGCTGAACAGAACTGGAAAGATGGAAAGATTACATCATGATTTCTCCATGTCATGCTTTTTGCTAACAACTCCTGGAGTCACACTTTAAAAACAAGAACACAGCATTCAGCACCATCACTGACATCTGAATATATCATTAGGGTCATTCTGCTGAGTCACAATTAAATTATTGCCTACCGTGAACCTGAAAATATGTAGAATTAGCTTCTAAAGTTTGTATTTGTATTTTTCCTCTTCAAGTTTTGTCTTTGTTAAATTTTACCATCATTATTTTTGACCACTGGTCAAATTAATGTCCTTGGCAGATGATGGACACACGTCCGTTTCACGATTTCAGTTGTCAGAGAAATTTTAAATGGTCTAATTCTCAGAATAGATCCTGTACATTTACACTTGATATTTCCCCCAGGCTCATTAGAACTCTGTATGCCGATTTGAATAATTATAGCCCCATATAGGGTGGTCAGGGTCCATGTTTTGGAGTAAAAAGATAATGGGTTTGGGAATGAAATAAACCTAGGTCAGACTCCCAGCTCTGCTTCTTATTAGCTAGGGGACCTGAAGCAATAACTTAATCTCACAGAACCTCATTTTCTTTTTCCTTTGGAAATAGCAACTATTAAATCACCATTAAAGGGGTATTGTGGCCATGATTAAATGAAATGCAAAAGTGTCTAACACATTGGTTGACTTACTATATTTATAGTATCAATACTGTATGATGTTATAAATAAATATATGGCATCATAAATATTTATTTGTATTATCAACAAATAGCTTTTTGTCTTCATGTAATATATGATAGATACCATGAATAGTTGAGAGTTAAATATGGATATTTTTCTAATTTAGTCTGCTCTCTGCTCAAAGAAATTTTGGGAGAAGAAAAATAATTCAAACTAGTGTTGTGCTAACCTTTAGATGGTCACTCAAGCAAAGGTGACAGGGTCATAGTCCAGCAGCAGGCAATGTTGAGCAGGGGACACTCTGGATGCTGGGTGGGAGCCAGACCAGGAGAGCTAAGGCCAAGTAAGATCAGGGTGAAGCCAAGGAGACTGGCCAGAGCCAAGGAGAGCTTGAAGGCAGGAGGGGCATCACTGAGCATTAACAGGTCCTCAGAGAACCTGGAAGACATGGCAGGAAGCAAAGGGTCAGCTGTAATCAGGAGATAAGGAGCCCAGAAGCTGGCATCAGGGCAGACAGTGGAGCCTGGCCACAGAGGGACTCCAGAACAGCAAGGTCCCTGGCTAAGGTCACTGCAGGACGGGTTACAGTCTTCCAGAGTCATTCTTGTCTTTTTATGCTAATATAGTTAAACTTCTGTTTCTTATGTTCTTTCCTTTTGGTAGGCTTTTTTGGATGGTTCTAGATGTATAATCAGACACTGTACTAGGAGGAGTAGGCTAAATAATCGAACTCCAAAATTCAGTGGCTTAACACAATAAATATTGATTGCAAGTCTGTGGAGGTAGGGGTGGGGGAGCTCTGTTCCATGCAATCATTCAGGGACTCAGGATCCTTTTCACCTGGTGGTTCTGTTATCCTCATTAGGGCTCCTTAATTTCTTTTTTCTCATTCCTTTTTGTCACAGATTCCTTTGGACGTTTAAGGAAGTCTTAATGCCTTTTTCTTATCATGAGGTTTTCCATTATGTAAAATAAAATACACCATGTTATAAGGAAGCCAACTAAATCTAATTACTATTAATTGAACTATTTTAAAATATAAAATTGTGATGGAGCAATATAGGAGTGCCTTTACTAAGGGACATTATTTTCCAAGTGGGACATCAACATGCTGTAGGACTTCTGAAGAGTCCGTGGAGTGCTGACTACCTCATCTGAGTCAGATCGGCACCCCACTGGAGCCCTTACACCCCACTTGAGCCCTTACCACACACTTGGCACCTTGTTCTGGTTATCTATCGCTGCACAACAAACTGGCCTCAAAACTTGGCTTCAGGCAACCTTTTTATTCTGTTCGTGATTTTGTAGGTTGGGAATATGGGGAGATCCTAGCTGAGCAATTCGTCCAGGATCTGTACGGCATCCACTGGGGTGGCCACCAGACAATAGAGTTCCATGTTTGGGACCTCGGTGCTTCTTGGCCACAGTCTCTGCAGGGCTGGGGCTTCCTGCAGCATGGGAAGTCGTACTTCTTAGACGGCAGCTGGCTTCCAAAAAGCAAGTGTTTTAAGAGACAAGAATGGAAACCGAAAGTATAAATATGGGTTGTTTTTAACTTAATCTAGTCTGAGTAATTGTGAGAAAGGAAGAATAATCCCAACTTGTGTTGTACTAACCAACCCTCAGAGGATCACTCAACAAAGGATGATTGGGTTATACTCCAGCATCAGACACTGCTAAGTGTGGACCCCAGCCAGCACTTCTGCTGTCATCTACCAGTCACTGAGATTTAAGAAGGAAGGGACACAGACCCCACTTTTCAAGGGGAAAGACACCAAAGAATTTGTAGCTATCTTT